>BQNB010010344.1:0-57337 GCA_026074375.1 Tanacetum coccineum | reverse complement strand
CTTCACGATCTAAGATTTCCACTAGTTCTTCAACAAAGCGGAGTTTATCATCAATGTGTATCTCATCTAATGGAACTTCTAATGGCTCGTCGGATAAACACTTCTTTAGATTGGATACATGAAATGTGCTATGAACCCTCCCTTTCCAAGGTGATACCTTTAACATAACTCGATCACCAACTTGAAACTCTAGAGGCTTACGCCTCACATCGGCGTAACTCTTTTGGCGATCATGAGCAGCTTGCATTCTGTGCTTAATTTGGACAATCTTCTCGGTTGTTTCATGAACAAGTTCTGGACCGGTGAGCCGAGCATCTCCGACCTCGGCCCAACACACAGGTGATCGACACTTTCGGCCATAAAGTGCCTCGAATGGGGCAGCTTTAATACTAGCATGGTAACTATTGTTGTACGAGAATTCGATCAGCGGTAAGTGTCCTTCCCAACCATTCCCAAAGTCTATCACACAAGCGCGTAACATATCTTCAAGAGTTTGAATGGTTCTTTCGCTTTGTCCATCAGTCTCCGGATGGTAAGCCGTACTCATATCCAGCCGAGTACCCATAGCTTTCTGAAATGACCTCCAGAAATTTGACGTAAACCGGGGGTCACGATCACAAATGATCGAGACTGGTATCCCATGCCTTGTGACCACTTCTTTCAAGTATAGTCTTGCTAGCTTGTCCATAGGGTCAGTTTCCCTCATCGGTAAAAAGTGTGCAGACTTAGTAAGTCGGTCTACAATTACCCATATGGTGTCGTTTCCACTTTGCGTCCTTGGGAGTTTGGTGACAAAATCCATAGTGATGTTGTCCCACTTCCATTGAGGAATCGCTGGTTGTACCAGTAAGCCAGATGGTTTTTGGTGTTCGGCTTTGACTCTTAAACACGTCAGACACTTGCTAACATAGGTGGCAATGTCGGCTTTCATGTTAGGCCACCAGTATAGTTGCTTCATGTCTTGGTACATTTTATCAGAACCCGGATGAACAGAATATTTTGACTTGTGAGACTCATGCATAATCAGAGTCCTTAGGTCACCATAGCGCGGCAACCAACTTCTGTTATTTAGACACAATTCTCAATCAACATACCTCCTACGTCTTCGGACTTGAGGTTTTCTGGTTTTCTTGCCTCAATCTGAGCCTCCAAAATCTGCTTGGGAAGGTCCAAACCAATAGTCATAACTAAGGCCCGAACCCGTAATGGCTTTATTCGTTCTTTTCTGCTCAATGCGTCAGCCACTACATTTGCTTTTCCTGGGTGATAACGGATTTCACAATCATAATCACTAAGCAATTCCAACCAACGGCGTTGTCTCATGTTTAATTCCTTCTGATCAAGGATGTGTTGTAAACTTTTATGGTCAGTGAACACTGTACATTTTGTCCCGTACAGATAATGCCTCCAAATCTTTAGAGCGAATACTACTGCGCCTAACTCCAAATCATGAGTGGTGTAATTTTTCTCATGAAGCTTTAGTTGTCGTGATGCATAAGCAATCACCTTTTCTCTCTGCATTAGCACCGCGCCCAACCCTTTGATTGAAGCGTCACAGTAAGCGATAAAGTCTTCATTTCCTTCGGGTAAAGCTAGAATTGGTGCACTACACAACTTATGCTTTATCAATTGAAAAGCTGTCTCTGCCTTGTCACTCCAATCAAACTTGACCTTCTTTTGAGTGAGCTTGGTCATTGGCTTGGCGATCTTTGAGAATCCTTCAATGAATCTTCGGTAGTAGCCTGCTAGGCCCAAAAATTGACGAATCTCCGTTGCAGACTTAGGAGATGCCCAATCTTTAACGGATTCAATCTTGGCAGGATCCACGTGAATACCCTGACTGTCAATCACGTGACCAAGGAACTGTACTTTAGGAATCCAGAATTCGCATTTAGAGAATTTGGCATACAACTGCTCCTTCTTAAGCAACTCCAAGATTAACTTGAGGTGCTCTGCATGCTCTTGCTTGTTCTTCGAGTATATCAGAATATCGTCAATAAAGACAATCACGAATTTATCCAGATATGGTTTGCACACCCGATTCATGAGATCCATAAATACAGCAGGTGCGTTAGTCAAACCAAACGGCATAACTTGAAATTCATAATGTCCATATCGAGTTCTGAATGCGGTCTTTGGAATATCTTCTTCACGAACCCTTAGTTGATGATAACCCGACCTCAGGTCGATCTTTGAGTAGATACTCGAACCTTGTAGTTGATCGAACAAATCATCAATCCTGGGAAGCGGATAACGGTTCTTTACCGTCAGCTTATTCAATTCCCGGTAATCAATGCACATCCGGAATGATCCATCCTTCTTCTTGACAAACAAGACCGGAGCTCCCCAAGGTGAGGAACTGGGTCTTATAAAGCCTTTGTCGGAAAGTTCTTTTAATTGGTCCGACAACTCCTTCATCTCGGATGGAGCCAGTCGATAAGGTGCCCGTGCTACACCGCCCGCAGCACTAGGTATCAAATCGATTTCGAAATTCCACTTGGCGGGTTTGTGGGAATACCGCAAGTCCTTCGTGGGGAATACCGTTCAGGACATCTTAAACTATTGGTACTTGGATTTCCTTCCAAGTTGCTTCTCCTTCGACTTTTCTTCCGTCTTTTTCATAAGTAACCTGTGCCCGAAAAGATAGGGACATCCCTCCACTCCGAGCAAATACATTTGTATTTTTGGTGCAAACGAGATATGTTTAACCGGACTCGTGACCGTGTTGTTTAGCTTCCCGTCACATGAAAAAAATAAAAATCTTGTCTCCAAGGGAAACGAAACAAGTTTCTCATCACAAACATAAACGGCATGAAATTTAGCTAACAGTCCATGCCGAAATTACATCAAAAACTACCCATCTCCCGGGCATCAAGTCGATGTTGAATGGATTTGAATTAGAAAGTTTAGAAGAGTGCAACCCCGTATAAAGTGTATAACCCAAATTATTCTATGCCGTCAGCTAACTCAACATCATAACCCTGGTCAATGTAGTTGGATGATATCAATCAAAAGAACTAAAATGCAGTAGAATATGAAACTTCTAAATCAGGCACCAGTAACCAAATAGTATTGAAGCATAACGGATATTCTTAGGAGGAACCGTACCCCTGACAACCATTTGAGTTCGGGTTGTTTCGCAGAAGCCCACTACATAAGCCTTAGCTACAGTATTTCCCTTCCCATCCGATTCCCTTGATTTCCATTCTTCAGCTTGGCACTCACTCCTGAAGTGACCTTGAACTAAACCACACGTCAAATCAAGTGATACCTCGTGGATTTGTCCCTTGGGTTCTCTGGTTATTGTTGTTTTGTTGTATTTTATTTAGTTGGCAGTAGGTCGACCTTTACAGTCACGGGCCGAGTGGCCAATCTTTTGCAGTTATTGCACTTTTTGAGACACATGGCCCACGTGGTGATAATTTGGCACGTGGCACATAAGTTTGGTCCTCCATGAAGGCTTCTAGCTTCTACCAGGCCCAGCTGTGTAAGCACGTGCCACATTATTTCTTTTGAATGGTTGTTGTTGGTTTTGGTTGTTCCTTGAAGTATCTTCAAATTTCCTCTTATTTTCTGCTTGACGTTCAGCTGCAGTGAGCATCTTTTTGTCCATCATTTCAGTAGCAAATTCAATTGCCTCTTGCATTGACTGAGGTTTTGATGCCTTAACACTGCCATGAATCAGGTCGAGAAGACCACCGACATATCTTTCCACTTTAGCTGATTCCTTAGGAATATTCTATCACACTTGATGCCAACGCTTGAATCGTTTGGTTGTAAGTCATCAAAAATCGGTACCTATCTTACCTTTACGTTTCAATACTCAATTTCAGCTTTTTGATCTCGCCCTAGGGCAGTACTTAACTGTTATCATTCCATCAAGGCCAGCATTGGCATTGCGTATGCATCATCTGCCCGACAGCTCTTCACGTGGGAGTTCACCACAGTCAAGGCACTTCCTTGAAGAGTACACAGATGCAATCTTAACCTGACTTTAATAGTATAGAGCTGCTTGATAAGGAAAACATATTCCATCATTTCCACCCATTGGGTTCAGCCAACGACTCCTTCATGCCTTTGAATTTCCAATCCAGAGGCTGGCACTTTCCAAGCGGGTGGGGGGGGCGTCCAGTTGTAAGTGCCTTCTCGTTGATAGGCACATGCCTTCTTCCGTCGGTTTCCTGAACCCATGGCTATTAATCGGCATCCTGCTTCTGCTTGCATCACGTTCTGCAAAGCAGCAACATGCCTTGACAATCAAAGCTTGAGTTGATCATTTAGTGTCAGTTGTGTAGGAGTGGTTGGGGGGTGGGTTGTTGTCCTCGTGGGTCTTCTTGGTGGCATTTTCTTCAAAATCACAAGAATTATAATACACGTCAGATTTCATACAATCATAAACGCAATCATGACATATGCATAATAAATAAAATGAGATCACAATCCACCATGAAATATACAACCGAAAGTGAAACCAACAATGACATAAATAAATCAACATCCATACACAACAACATCGATAATCATATATGATGGTCCTGATTACAACATGTTCAGTACAATGAGATACAAAAAGTGAAAATTGACCTAAGCGGTGTTAGCTGGGGATCACCCATAATAGTTAACACGCCATACAATGAATAGCTAAAAAGATAAAACACAAAGTCCCCAACCGCCTATTAGCTAGGAGAAACCATAATACTTAATAAGCTATACAGGATAGCTACAAATGATACATGACTTAACAGCTGCATGCCAGCCATTCAGCTGCCCATCTTTGACTCTGGGTCTCTAGCCTCAATGATCGTAATACGTCCAAGCGCTGTAGTCAACTGAGTCTGAAGTGATGTGGTCTGAGCAATCAACGTGGCAACCTGTACCTCTAGTGTCCTAACATGTGCCTCTATGGCTGTACTCCTCTCCTCAGAACTAGTCCATACTATACGAGCATATACAACCTCTCTATCCAAAGCCAAAGCTGTGTGGCGGTGGTATGGTCTATCTCTGTATAGTGTGTTAACTCGGTGCTCTCATAGTAACTCGGTCAGTCAATGCTCCTCAAATCAGTAACACTGAAACTCCTCAATCCTCTGCCTAACAGTAGTATCAAGCTCTGTCACTCTCTGGTCGACCCCCTCCAAGGTGGTTGGTGCTATCTCCATCATGGCCTCAACAATCTCATCCCAAGTGTCAGCCTCTGGAGTAGGCCCTGGCCATCTCGCGGCACCAGCTGCTGAACTCTCCCCGATCTCGCATCCGGGAGCGGGAGTAGCAAAACAAGCTCTCTTCCGAGGTGGCATCTTAGCCTCGGGAACATCAGTCCTGTAGGAAGTGGATGGAAGTAATGAGGGTGGTGATGCAACTGCAGCTCACATCCGGATCCCAGCTGCCCTATAGCCTAATGGTGCCCCTGCATCAGTAGGGCTAGTAGTGAGTGGTGATGGTAGGGGTAATGGTGGAGATGCAACAGGTAGTGGTGGTGTAGGTGCGGTAGCATGCTCAGCAATGCGTGCCTCCATGGATGCTGACATCGGTGGCTCATGTCTGACAGTCTTCCGTGCCCTACGGAGACGTGCTGGCCAAAGGGGAATCCTGATCTGAGGTATCTAGGTGTGGGTGCAGACTCATCATCCTCAAAATTCCCTCTGTATCCCCAGCTGAGGGAACAGGCAACAACAGGTATAGCCGAAAGTTCGGCCGGAGCTAGTGCGACCTCCTTCACTCCTTGTCATCCTCCTTATCCTCGAAAAGGCTCCTCAATCATACATTAAAACAAAAAAAAAAAAAAAACATCAGTATCATCATTACTGTCATCACCGGAGGGCTCATCATCTCCATCCCCTCCGTCAGCAGGGTAGTCAGCGTGCTCCTCGGAGTCCTCCTCTGGATCCTTCTCTGGATCAGAATCAGGCACATACCCGTGATAGGGGGCCCTGCGGGTGAGGCATACATCGGGTAGAGGCTGGTCCCTCCATGGTTGCCCATCCTCCAAATTTGACTAAGTACTCGGGGTACTTAGGCTCGGCACATATGTATCTCGATGGTGATGGTGGGTGCTCAGGACTAGGCACATAGTCAGAAGATGATGGTGCACAGGGCCATGCACATAGTCCAGGGGATGGGGGGTCTACTGGCTGCATGGAAAGTCAACGTATCCGTATACGATGACTCCGTGTAACCTCCATCGGGTATCTCCTCATCGCGCCCCTAAAGACTCTCCTTGGTTTCGGAGTCATGTACACAGAGGTATAGTGACAGCGGATGATGCAGAAGACAGGATTACAGAAAGATAATTAAACTTATAAAAAAAAAAAAAAAAAAGTAGATTATATAAGACCATCATGTATCATATGTAGTATAATATAAACATAAGTATACATATTCATGAAAATATATAGCATAACCAAACTAATGCAACTCACTAGTGATGTGTCCCTGAAACTTTCGTATGATGCAATGTTGAAAAAGTTATAGTCCAAGTAAAACATTTGACCTGGTTCCTATAACCTAGGCTCTTGATGCCAATCTTGTAACACCCCCAAAATGGGTCGCAGCGGAATATGGGTTGGCGAGTGTTACTTCATAGATCAATAGCACGAGATATGAGAACGACCTCTATATGAGTCGTTTAAAATTGATACATTGGATTAAATAAACTTGTTTGTTACAATAGCCCGAAGCTTAAATTGTTCATTCATGAAAAGCAAAGATTTAAAGACATAACAAATATTCCCAAGGGTAATGCACCTAATCTTTTATAGTAATGTCTCCAAAATGATGACCACCAATTTATCCTTGTTTCTCGTACCTTATTGACCGTAGAAAAACAGCTTTAAAAACGTCACATAAAGTTGGTGAATTCACAGGTTTATAAAAGTATATAATAGGAACCACAAGATTTCCATGTAAGACATGTAACACATACAAACTCTTAAAAGTAATTATGAAGTGCACTAAGCTCATGACACCGAAGCTCGACATCTATGTATGTAATTTAATGCACAAAATGTGCCCGTGTAGATGTTCAAACCCGCAACATCCAAATTGTTCCAACATGTATACATTCGTCATTTCAGTACATTCGAAACTAGTGAGCGCTACTCACCCGAACGTAATTCAATCCCAAATAGATCTATCATAACATGCTCGCTCGCTAACTAGCAATGCCATTCAATATATGGGCAATAGTGGGTTTACTACTTAGGCCAACTCGTAATATGTTTAAAAGATTACTTGCCGTCCAAATGTAAAATGATGCATGTTTCTCACCCCAAAGTGTAAAATAAATATAATTGTATAAAAATGGGGCTATGAACTCACCGTAAGTGAATGATTGATTATCTAAATCAAATAAGTGATCGTCTTGGCAATCCGAAAGCAACCTAATTAATTATAGGCCGTATAAGTATAATGTATTATATATAATTAAAACATTGCATGTCGTATAGCTACACCACCACCTAATGGTTTTTATTAATTCTTTAAAAGTTAAAACAATAATTAACTCGTACTTTGTTAAATGGAAACGTGTGTACTTGTATCCGTAAGAAAATATTATTTTCGTTTACAATACTATATGGAAAATTTATAGGATATTACTGTTTTCATGGATTACATACTTATATTTCATTATTAGTTTAGTTGTTTTTTAAAAAAATGTATAAAAGTAAAAATAGTGCGCGTGATTTTAAAAACCTTATATCTTTATCGTTTCGACTCTGTTTTATACGTTTCTTATGTCCATGTCTTCGTATTAAAATAATTTATCAAAACATCATATTTATAAAGTTTAAACCTCTGATGAACAGTAACTTTTACTGTTCATTACAGTTTGTTTTTATATAATTAATTATATACAACTTGTAAAATACGTAACTTGTTCGTTATAATTCCGTTTTTCGAGTTCTTTATGTCCGTGGATTCGTATTAAGATAATTAATCAAAATATCGTATTTATAAAGTTTAAACCCCTGATGAACAGTAATATTTACTGTTCATAACAGTTTGTTTTTATATAATTATATATATACAACTTGTAAAATACGTAACTTGTTCGTTATAAATCCGTTTTTCGAGTTCTTTATGTCCGTGGATTCGTATTAAGATAATTTATCAAAATATCATATTTATGAAGTTTAAACCCCTGATGAACAGTAATATTTACTATTCATAACAGTTCTTAAAACTGTTTTTATATAATTAAATATATATAACTTGTAAAATTCGTAACTTGTTCGTTATAATTCCGTTTTTCGAGTTCTTTACATGCTTACGATCCTTGTGAAGAGTACTATTTTTATAAAATATAAAATGTATGGTTTAGGAGATGATTTCCAACAGTAGGTATACAAAAGTTATTTAGGGTTTTTAATTAATAAAGTTAGTTTTATAATCACTTTTGTTTAAGAACCTTGCACCATTATTTTACCAAGTATTATACCGTGTATCTTACATGTATTAAGTCCTCTAAATGTCCATGACACTTGTTCAAATGAACTCCATGTCCTTGTGATCTCTTGATACATAAGTTTGTAAATAAACCTTCAACACTATTTAATTTGTAAATCATTCATATAATTTATTTAACACTCTTACTAAGCATGTTCCTTCATTTCAAGTATTATTTTACTATATATAACATGAAATTTGAATTTACCAAACCCTTAAACACTTTATATAACTCAAAAATGAATCTAGGTGGTGATTAACTTATACAACAAGTATGTACACAATAGGAAAAGAATGAATGAACATGAAATACTTTAAATGGACCTTTTAGAAGATGAGTAGGATGAAGAACACTAGATATAAACCCTAACCAAGCTTCCAAAATCAAAACCCTAATCAAGAAAACCCTAGATATGTTTTCTTGATAAACCTTTGTTAAACCCGAATCCAAGCTTGTTAACACCTTGAGTAACCTTAGGTGACCTTGGAATGAACACTTGAATACTTGGAATGCCTTAGATGCAAAATTAAAATGAAACCCTAGCACACTAAAAGCATGCCGTGGGTTTAAATGGAGTGGGGAGAGAGTTTTTGTTTGAAATTTACTAGGAATGGGTATGTGTATGATAATGAACAAGTTACTTGCTTCTTATAGTAACCATCACATGTATTAACCTTAAACTAACCTAAGTTAGGAAGTAGAGTTAAAAGTACCATTGTGTAAGAGCTCTCCTCCTCCCTAGGAGGAGGGAGACGCAATAGGAATGGCTCACATTGAAGCCAATGTACTATGATGTGCCAATTTCTAGATACTTGCATCCATGGTACTTGTGTAAGGTTTATAACATGTGTATGATAAGAGTTAGTGGGTATTTTGTGTTTATTTCTTGTGTAAACACACTAGGTCCGGTTTTAAAGAGTTATAATCAAATAAAATAAGTTAATTTTGGGTATTGGGTATAAAAGTTGGTATTTGTTTGAGTGTAGGTAAGTATAGGTGCTTCCGGGTATGTCCGAATGTAATTTATTGCGAAACGTAAGCGTTTTACGTAACCAACAAAAATATATTATAAAAAGTTATAAATTATACTCCTAATAATCATATAACACTTGCTTGATGTAAACTTTAATTTGTTTGATGTCCGTTTACATTGAACGTTGATTTTTAGTTTACGCGATTTAACTATAAGATAATAATTAAAAGCGAACGCGTAAAACTCTAAAAATAAATAATGAAATTAATTAAAGTCGTAAATAACCTAAAAATGAGAATGTACAGTTGATATAGCAAATGAATAGTAATCAGCCATTGTCACGCAACCTGGAGTAGAATATGTTAAGTCATAGAAAGATTGTACTTTAGAAACTTTGGTTTAAGAGTTATGAGATTGATGAAGAATTTTGGAATAATTGTATCACCGTTGTCGGGCCATCATAATTCAGAAGTCCATTCAGTAAACGTTTGGAGGAGCTAAGGCACTTTAAATCGTAACCCAACAACTCAGTCAGAACGTAAAACCAAGATGAAACTCCTTAATAGAAGCTCCCTAGTATTGTTATACGAATAATCAGGTTTTACCCAGATTTAATCATAACTGGAAATGTTAAGCACGAGAAGCGTTAATTAAAGTTATGTCTGGTAAGGTTTTAAATATGATTTTACACTTTTTCAAAATGTTACATTTTAGACCCTAGGGTTTGGAAAATTGCAATTAGGCCCTTGGAGTTTGCATTTTTATGACTTTGGTCCTTCAAGTTTTAAAGATATACCAAGTAAACCTTGTACTTTGAAAAGTGACATAATAGACCCCTATAGTTATAACTTTGATAAAATGTCACTTTTAGTCCTTTTAGTTATAAGTTTCCGAAAGTTATGATATATACCCCTTGCATGGATTATGATTACAAAACATGTCCAAATTGCCATGCAAGCTTAGTTTAACATTTCAATAGACATTTATAAGTTATAATAAACTAAAATATGAAGTTTTAACGCAACACAAGTTTAAAATAACGATTCGTTAAGCTAGGAAGCAAAACGGGTCAAATTAGGGTTTTAAAACGTAAACGCGCGGGTTTTAAGTTCAAATTCCTTCATTAATCAATAAAGTGGTTATTTTAACATTAGTTAAGCATGCTAGGATAGATTATAACAATATTTAATCATTATAACATTTAGTTTTAAGAAAAACGCAAAATTAGGGTTTCGGGTGTACGGTTTTGGATCAAAATGGAAAATGAGCATGAATTGAGTTATGAAACTTTAACAAGAGTATATTTAGGATCATATGAACATTATAAGGGTGTAGTAGCAGGTATGAAGTTGATAGAACCTGGGTTTGAGCTTCAATGATCAAAAATGGTGGAAATGGGTCGTTTCGGGTAGTATTTCCACTCGTACGCCTTGTATCTTTACTCCGGGGCTTCAATTTCTTTAGGGCTTCGCTTCTTGAACTTATTGAATGATCCTAGGATCATAAGGGAGCCTGCTCTTGGACGTGTGGAGGGTCTAGTAGGTGATGTGTGGGAGCTATAGAAGGAGTTGTGGAGGTCTAGAGGTATAGATTGATGGTGTGGATGTATTAAGATGGTGTCATGGCTGTTTTGATCTAGAAGAAGGTGATGTGGACTGAATTTTAGCCATGGGAAGAATGGAGTCACTGCATAAGTAGCTTAGGGATGTCTAGAAGGTGTTCTTGGTGGTATTTGAACATGGGTGGACTTGGAGATGGGTCAAAATGGATCAAAACTACCCGTGGGTCTGATTTGGTATCGTCTAGGTTTTTCACAAGTTTTCTTTGCTTAGATTTCATATATAACGATCATGGATGGTTAGAATGTGTTACCAAGGTCTGTAACTAAGTTTATTAGCAAAGGTTTGCATTTGGTTTGGGTTAAAACGGGTTTAAATTGAAGAAATGAGGTCGCGGGTACCATTTGGTATGGTTTAGGGTTTTCGTGTCTTTTTAGGCTTATAATTCGTGTATAAAGGATTAGGTTTAATGGATTATTGATCCTAGACAATGTATAAAGGGTTAGCTATAATAATTGAGTGATGGTTCAAGTTATAATGGGTTGGAATGGAAAGAAATAGGTCGTGGGTTGAAATTAGGGCACGTAGTGGATGTTTAGGGTTTCTAGGTTTTCTAATTCAAGTATATTGTCAAAGAAATGATAGATACTGATGGTTAATGATTTTTAAACTCATATTATGAGTTTACAATAGCTCACGGTTGCTTATTTGAGGTTGAACGGGTTAAAAATGAGAAAACAGGTTAAGTGATCATTTAGGGCTCATTTAGGGTTTCTCGGATTCGATTCTTGTATAAATGAAGTAGGATTATGAAATAATGATGGAATAGGATTTTCATGGTTGTATAATAAGTTATTACAACTTATTTAAGTATTGATTGAGGTTTAGAACGGATAAAAATTGATAAACGGGTCATGGTTTAGGAATTAGCTCGGTTTTAGGGTTTAAGGTTTTGAATTAGGGTTTTGAGTATAAAAATAGATATGAAAGCTTATAAATGGATTAATTAGGGTTTAAATAATGTATAATGAGTGTAATAGCTTGTACACAAGTGGTGGTGAAGAAATTAGAATAAAAACGGAGGTAAAACGGCTATTTTGGAGATCATGCTTAATGACTTGTACATTGAACTTTTAGAGACTTGTACTTTGACTTGAAGAGATTTTATATTTAAAATGAGATGTTATATTGCTTGTACATATGCTTTAGTAGCTTGTGCATTCACTTTAGATGTTAATCCTTCATGGAATTAGGGTTTAGAGGTATACGATAACGGTTTAAAGCCCGTTTAGATATAACATTGCGAATAGTACATTATAGGGATAATATACCTTGTAATAAAGAATATGATGATATTGACTTGACATGTATGAAGATAGGATTGCCATAGATAGGTTGCGTGAGCTCGTCTACTTTAGTTATGACATACTGAGATATTGACAATGCAAGTAATGTAATAAAGCGAAAAATTTCCCCCTACAATTATGATCATAGTAAAATAAGTTTTGCATTTGATGAAAATTCTTAGGTTGTTATAGATAAAGCTTCCAGGATCTTTCTCCTTCGGGGGTAGTTGGTTAAGGAGAAGGGCTGAGCATCTGTGATTTATTTTAACATCTTCATTTTCTTTGGTTAATGGCTTGTTGGCCACCAGGTCCTTCATAAATTTATGACATTCGTCAGATTGCCTGATTTCCTTGAGGAAGGGTCGATTTGACTTAATTTTCTTTAGACTTTCCATGGTTATATAGATTAATGATTCTTCGGCATGTTGTTCGAGCCTTCTGGGAAAAGAAATTGGGGGAACGTACGGTTCTATATAGTGGGTTGTTGTTTGTTTTGGGGAGGTTTGTTTTAAATCTTCGTCAGGGATTGATGTAACGTTTTTGAATTCATCGTCATCTAAAAATCCGGATTTAACCAAAAAGTACATGATTTCTTCAGAAGAATAGTAAAATGGGGTGTATAAAGGTGCTCCTACATTAGTGAAAATTGCCTTGCAATCCTTATTTTTATATTTCTTAGTTACTGCTTCCTTGGCTAAAGTTGTCACCCTCGACCTTAGACCTTGGATGATTTCATCATAGAGGTTTTAACTTTTTTCTAAGTTATGGCAAAAAGTTTTCAACCATTCATCTTGTTTTACCTATCTTATAGAGGCTTCCTTGATGTATTTCTTGATTGTTTTGGCCAAGATTTGTCTTCCTCCATTATTTCTGTTAAAAGGCGTTGTTTGTCCTAATTCTCCATAGCTGACCTCTTCAACATGTTTTACTTCCTCGTTGAGGGGACAATCCTTGTCGAGGTGAGGTCCTTCGCAAATTTGGCATCCAACCTGGATTGCATGAACACTTTCTTTTAGCTTCTTCATGTCTCGTCCCAGGTTGTCCAACTTATTTACCAAAGCAGCTAGTCCATCATTGCTATTACTGCTTCTAATACTCCTACTTCTCGTTCCGCCATGGCCATTTTTGAGATGGTCATGCCATGGTCTGAATCGTTGTAGAGCTAGGGCCATCCACATCCTGGGGATTGGTCCTTTGTGAATCAGTAATTGATCGGTCCATCAGGGCTCAAACCCTTATAAAAGATATTTACCTTTTAATGACTATTGATGTCGTGGGTATGGCACTTGTAAAGCAGGTCATTATACAACTCCTAGGCCTGGTATAATGATTCGTCTCCTTCTTGCTTGAAGTTGTGAATATCTTCAAGATACTTTACGGTCATGAAAGGTGGGCTATACCTTTGGATAAAGGCCTTTTGTGAGGAGATCCCAAGTATTGATAGTTCCTAGGGCGAGTCTGTCCACCCACCTTTTTGTGGATTCGGTAAGAGTAAAGGGAAAAACCTCGGAGCATGACTGCGTCTTTAGAAACTCCAGGAATATTGAATAAGCCAACGATGCTGAGGACCCGATCAATTACGATCTTGCCATCTCGTTCTTATTCCTCGAAGAAAGTTCTTCCCTTGAATTCGGGCATGAATTACTTTTGATTTTGAAAGTGACATTGCCTACTATTTCAGGTTTAACAACCGCTGGTGCTTGGTTTTCGTCTGACAATGCTAAGTATTTGTTCCTGGTGAAGAGTAATCGATGTCAACTCCTAGCCATAAGTTCCTGCCGATATATGTTTAGGAAAGAAGAGAAATAATGATATATTCAAATTAATTCTAATTTTTAGCTCCTTGGCAGCGCCGCCAAAAACTTGATGCGTATTTTATTTTAAAATATATTATTACCAAGTTTTAAATTTATAAAACTCGATCTACCTGACAACGCACTAACGGGCAGAAAACCCGATCGTGGGTAGTACAGAATGGTAAATCCGAGGTCATCCCAATAGCTAAGGTGTAATTAGTTTTAATTTGAAATGTCACGTTTATAAAATGGTTCTTGGTTTGAAATAAAAGGAATTAAAAATAACAATAAAATAAATAACTGAAATTAAAAGAGTTGGAGATATCAAGAGAGAAAATGTGCTAACCTAGTTACTTCATTACTGCTATTATGAAAACGCTTTCCTGTGCAATGTTAAACTACGGTTTCATTAGTGGTTTCTAAGGTCGATAGACTTGAATATGCATATATAGTCTATTATATACTCCCCGCGATTTCGAATCAGTCCCAAATCATCTGGGAGGTAGGTTATCCAGGTTGCAGTGATTAATCCCAACTATTCCCAAAACATATATAATAATCTATAAAGATTATTAACTCTTTGTGAAAGAGTTCCTGTGCTTTTTAAGTATATTAAGTAATAAGTGCGGTGACCGGTTAGTTCCTACACCAGGTAAGGAGTTAGTGATCCTCCCTAGTACCTATTGGATCCCATATTGACTAGTTAGCTTATAAAATGGGCAAGCCCAGGTACCAAAATCACCCGTTACTACCAAAACCTCTCAGTGTAACTACGATAGTCAAGGAATATCAAACTAAACCATAATCTAACTAGTAACAAACATCATAACAAGCAGTAATACATAACTAGGCCATCACTTTAAGTACTTTTATTTTTTTTTTTTTTTTTTTTTTTTTTATTTTTTTTTGTTATTTTTTTTTTTTAATAGAAAAAGAAAAGATTTTTTTTTTATGTACCGTTCATGGTAATGGAAACACAGCAAGAAATAGAAGAAATCATAGATTAAAAATTCATAATTCTTACAGTATTCGTATTTGAACGATTAAATACAAAAAATAAGTAAAGTGTGATCTCCCTTAGACTCCAGGTGGAATTCTTTTAAGGTTGGAAGCCTTTGTCGCCTCTCCAATTGGATATGGAGGAAGTGATGTCAGAATAACTTGATTGAGGCCTCTATTTATAGGTATCGAACCTGTTATGGCGTAACTAATAAAGGTGTTACCCCGTAACCTTCTTACACGTCATTCCATATTTAAGCAGTTGTTACGGCGTAACCAAATATGATGTTACGCCGTAACCTTCAAATAATGTCCATAAGTACGTGATCTTCCTGCCATTATATTTTGGGGGGTAAGATCTTCATGGTTTTTAGATGTAAAAATAAGGGTGTTACTCCGTACCTCTATCTATGGTAAGATTTCCTTCTAATTCATGTTAACTGGTTACGAGTGTAAGCGATATATGGTGTTATGCCGTAAACTTGTCCTTGATCTTCGTACTTGCTTAATTTATGTAACGGTGTAATCATTTTTGGTGTTACGCTGTAACATTCTTCAAATATTTACACTTTGAGTCATTTTTCTCTTGTTTCTTTTCACTTTCCTGCATTTCACCTGAAAACTACAAAATGATAGAAAATATCTCGTTTTCGAGTGTTACTGAAACATTTATAGGTAATATAAGGGGTATCTTGCCACCAAAAAGTATTAAATATTTGATGTTATCAGTAGTCCACGTAGTATTAAATAGTAAGCTAACCGAACCAACCCATGGAAAGCCCATGGGTGGCCGACCCATTGTAAGCATATATATATATACTAAAGATATATATAATATATAATATATAATATATATATATATATATATCTATAATATCTATATATATATATAATCCTTTCTTTCTACACATGAAAGGGTGTGGTTATCATTTCTACATTTGGTGTATTCCTCCTCACACCATCTCATACTCTCTAAGTATTTCTTACTCTCTTTAGAATAGTCAGGATCCTACAACACAATCCAGGTTGTCTTTGTAGCTTATTGAGAATCTTAGTTTGACTTATATAATACAGTAATGTATCTCAACGTCTAAATGCCTTATAATTATGTTGTTTTTCATTAATTTGAAGTTATAAATAAAGATTCATAAAGTGCAAATATTTTGAAGAGTAAAGTTTTTAGTGTATTCGTGTGTTCGGTAAATGTTAAATTAGTTTATATAAAACTGCCCGATGCATCGCACGGGTATAATGCTAGTTAGCAGGGTTATCATCTAGTCTTATATTATCTACATATATAATTTTTAGACCTAAAACTCGTAATTAATCATTAAGTAAAATAAAATTTCTAATTTACTCATAGATCTTATTCTGTTAGCATCAAAAATATTTGTTTTAAAATAGAAGATTAACAATTTTACCAACGTAAATAAGTATCTCATTAGATGACTAAATAATTAATTATTTGAATATACCACTACATTCAAATTTAGATTTAATTAAATAGTACGCGCATTCACAAGGTAAATGGTCACTATTATCTTAGATACATTAAAACATGAAAATGTATAACTGAGATAATGATGAGGTGTCATTTTATACATTTTTTAGGGCTATTTAACCCCCTAATTCATGCAAATATGCCCAAATTATGTGCTTAATCGTTTCTTTTTATGATTTTAGCATTTGGAAGGCATTTAGAGTAAATAAACGTGACTTAGACTCAATTTAGGAAGAAACGGGGCAAGATTGCAACTCTACACGAAGTTGATCACATAATGGCATACAGTTCATGGAGACGGCGTCATAATTTCTTGTGACGGCGTCAGAATGTCGAAGGACGATGTCAGGATCTTTTGTGACAACGTCTGAGTAGCCGATAATGAGAAGCCCAAAGAAGATTCTACGGGTTGACGACGTCGCAAATAACAAGCGATGGCCTCGTAACTTATTCCCTATATATAGAACCCTTGCTTTTTAGGTTTTGTGTGGAAAAGTCAATAGAAATCGTTGGAAAACATAGAGTATAAATATTAGGCCACATTATAGGGTCTATTAACCTTAGTATTCGTCATAACTCCATGCATAATTGAAGTGAAGTTCTTTACCCTTTTTAATCTTTTGATATGTTTATGTATTATTTGATTAATTGATCTTTGCTTTCAATTAACATGCTTAGCTAAATTTATTTTTGTTTGCTTATGATTGCATGGAACCTAGTTATTTATCTTGTATTATTACTTCTTGTTAATGGTGTGCGCTTTAGGCTCTAGAAAAATACCTCCTTATTTGTAACGAGAAGTGACTTCCTAGGGAAAGCTCGGCAAAGGTTAGATGATACCTACACAACATCATTATATACTACCTTGCCATTTGGTGGATTCCACATTAGGATGATTATTTTAATTAGATATTTACACAGTCCATTACAAAGGGTTTGACAGGCACTAAAACGAGGAAGATAACTAGGGAGTAAGTGCATGGTTAGGTCAACACAAATGTTTAACCAAAAAACGAGATTTTTCACCACTTTTACATTCTGCCCAAACAATTATTTAGAATAGAATAGGATTAGTTAAACTATAGTCAAACCCCTGTCAAAAACCTGAGTATTTACTTGCTTTTATAAAATATAAAAAGCACAAAGAAATAATCTCCTTCAACCATTTAGCATTAGTGACATTCAATTGAACCTACCCAATACATACCCCTAAAGAAGACGATCAAACCCACGAAGGTCTTACCTATAAACAGACCCGTACACCTATAAGTACACGTGCCTAGAATTAGTAAGTAAAACTATGGTTTGCAATCATCGCATACATCAGATATCAAATGTATCTATATGAAAGGTACCTAAGTTTGCCGATTTCTTGTTACTTGACATATCCATTGATAGAGATATCCAACCTTTGGTTAGAAGATGTTTTCTTAACACTTTAATTCCTTATATGATTACGGAAATAGTTTATTAACTACTTTTGATGGTTCGGTTAATCACCAATTTAAAGCTAGAAAAATGATACACACCTCTAGCGATGATGATAGTGACTCGGATGATGAAGATAAACATTGTAACGGAAGAAAATGTGGTAAAACCTATGGTAGGACCTAACACCCAACCCTGATTTTGACTTAGAAGATGCTGTGATCAAGGGTCATAGCACAAAAATACTACTTTAAATCCGTTTCAGTAATTTTTTGTTAGGAAAATGTAGTATCTTTTCTTTGGAGCACTACCTATTTCTCTTAAAAATACTGAATGGCCACTTACTTAGAATGCTAGTAACACTTAGAATGCTAGTAACACTAAGGAAGGAGGAGATAGAAAGTGGCACGTAGTTGTCAAGATTGTTGACCCAGAGAACGCTTTTGACAAGAGTTTAAAACTAAATGTATGAACAAAAATGTTTCTGAACAATACAAGCTATGTGACGTTATGTCACCTTTATATTCCAATATAAACAACTACGCAAGAAATAAAATAGCCAAAACTATGCTCCTATTTTAAAGTTTTGTTACTTTCATTTTTTAGAAATAAGAACTTGTCCACGAGTATAGCTAAACCTTGTCCTCAAGGATTGTTTTTGACCAATCTATGAAGAAATAATGTTTCTTTGACATGTTAAATTGTTAGATTGAATATTTTTATTTTTCGTTTGTTGTTTATGTTGTTTAGTGTGAAAAAAATCACCCAGAAGTACGGAACATTCATTTTTAAGTACGCCGCACTTCTGAGCGAAAAACAAAACAAATATCATTTTGGTACCAGCTCATTTTTTGTACAAAACACCCACAAAAAAAACCCTCAAATTCCATCATTTTTCCTCCGAAAAACTTCAAATAACTTTAAAACCGATCCATCCGATCTCACCATGTGCCTAGGGTAATGATTCTATCTAATTAATTTTAGTTTCATTTTCTGACTCTCGATTCTACCCGAAAATTTTGTTATGATTTTCACTTTATTTCAAATATGATATATAATATGTAATTTTAAAGCTCTAATTACCCAGTGAAAGTTTAAAGATTGAGTTTTTAGAATACTTGGATTTGAGATATGAATTAGGGTTCATAGACTTAAATTTAGGGATTCTTGATTCTGTGAATTTAGGGGTAAGTTAGTAGTTGTTTTACCTTGATTATGAGCACCTTAATGCACATGACTAAATTTGAAACACAATGTGAAAGATTTGGAAGTTGATAAGGATGTTTGAGTTTAATTGTTGTTATAATTATTGTGTTTGCTTATGTTGTGAGTTGTGTGGAGATAAGGGTTTTCTTGAAGTTAGGGTTTAGTTGTGTAATTGGGGTTAGTATACGAACTCGGTAGACCCAAACCATGCCCTAATTCTCTATTTCAATATGAACTCACTATTATAACCCTTAACTCGCTATTCTGTGGACTAACTCGTTGATACAAAGTCAATTCGCTAGTTTTCTAGCCCTGAGTTGTTATTCTACATTGTTATGAACTCGTTTGAGCAAATCGGGCCCTAACTCGCTAGTTATACATCTAACTCGCTATTTCTGAGCTAGAACTCGCTAAAGAGGGTTTTGACCAAGTGGGAGGGTTTTGGCTTTGTGGTTTCGGGCACAACTTGTTAATTTTCCCTCTCAACTCGTTATTTCATGAAATACAAAACACACTCTTTACACGAATAAAACCAAATTTTAACACATTTTCAGTCAAATGTTTTTGTGTAGAAATGTTGTAAGCACATCAATCTTGCCTAAAAATACAAACTTGATGTTACAAACATGTTAAAAAGTGAAGATTCAAAAGCTTTTGTTCGAAACTCAAAAACACGTAAAACTCGCTATTTTCCAAGTTTTAAAACTTGAAATTTTGAGTTTGTTGATTCATTTATAAACATTAGACAACACACCCCCAAAATGTTTTTGCTTTAAGGTATGTAAATATCCAAGAAAGACTTATTTTTGAATAGTAAAAACCGATATAAATACAACAAAGAACGACAACGAACATCGCAAAACACAAAAACAACACGAATTTTTAAGGTTACAAACCACTAATGAGGAGCTTTGATGTAGGAATCAAAGATTCACCATTTTAAGGTGGTCATATATGATCCAAACACATTAAATGAAGACAAAGAGAAGAGAGAGGACATATTATTTATAAAAGAAAATAGAACGAGGAACAAGACCAAACACTTGCCACATCCTTTATGAAAAGTCATGAAAGGTATTATAGCTTATACTATTCACTATTACACTTGTCATATAAGTCCTTGCTTTATATCCCATATCCATCCTAGTTACTAGTCCAATTCACGTAAATGTCACACTTTAAAAGCTAACAAGCCCATAGAATTTTGTTTGAGTCTCAAAAGTAATATTTTGTGATATAAATAGCGTCTTAACCTATTATTAAGCAGTAGCATGATCTCCTTAAAAAAAAAAAAAAAAAAAAACAAAACCTAAGCTAAAAATCTCGCATTTTATGGTTTACCAGCTTATGCTCTAAACATAAATACGTTGATCGAGAAGTAACACTACGAATGAGACATTTGAGACTCACGCGCTTATTAATAAAACCTAATGCAGAGGCGATATTGCATAGGTTTTTAAAGAGAAGTCATGAAACTTAAAACACTCGGGAAAGAGATGAAATAATTGATATAATCTAAAAATTTTTTGAAGCTTAAGATTATATTGAACCATCAAACGGTCATGACAATTGTTGTAGTTTCCGGACTTTTAAATTTTAATGCAACAATACGCTTCTTAGGTGCAGTCAGAATCTATTTTATTGTATTTATATGTAAAGAATGTCTATTTCTATCTGTTTTTACACATTAGCGATTATTTAAAGTGAATTGTAATGCAACATTTCTTTTATGTGAATGCGTGAAAAAATGAGAATTATAGTTGGTAGACAGTCATCACCATTTAGATAATATTATTCTATGTTATTTATAAACGAAAATTTTCAATTATTATTTGTTAAAAATTGCTTCGTTTTGATGCAACTTGTCATTTAACAATTATTCATACACCTCTTTTTTGATGCGTTTACCCATAAGCAGTGATAAAATAACATAACTTCACGTTATTTTAGTTGTTGTTGTTTTAGTTTCATTTTTTTTTTTTGCTTTGACAATAGCGAACTAAATTCATAACAATATGTACATTTTAAAATGCCTCACCGCAAAGCGCGAGTTACCCTCATTTAATAGCATTTGACATTTTAAAAATGATGTTGATGAGACACTGCCTATTTATATATTTGTGACAATATACATATTTATATCACTTTTGTATGATTGCTTTTTTAACCTTAGCATTTAATGGCCTTTAATTTTACATGTCTTAGAATTATATTAAATACCAAAATGATGTTAAGCTTTTTTCAAACAAGTTTGTTTGCAATTTTATATATGTGTTGTTCTTTTTTATTTCGTCTTTATTTGTTATCTATCTTGAAGATGTTGCAATTTGGTGATCCTTGTATAATGAATGTTTTGGTCATTGGTCATAAGAGAGAGTTCCCTGCTTATGTTATAGAGGAACTACATTCTTATTCATTTGAAGGTAACATTCTACACAAACGTTTTCTTTATTAACATGAAAATTGTCTATTTTGTACATCTGAAAAAACTAAATTAACTAGAACTTATTATTACCAGATGATTTTGCTTACATTTTCTTACCTTTAATGTTACAATATGACCTTTACATTGAAATCTTATACTTCACGAGTTTAATTCACTTTATCTACATTGTTAATATAGATTAATTGTGTTAACATAGCTTCCATAGTAATTCCACTTGTGGTGGTTTTTCATCTCAAGTAATTTTTTTATTGAAAGACAATTGGGATGGTTTTTTAAACGAATCTAATTTGATATCCATATCTTTTCCCTTATCACAATTTAGTACTAATATATAAAATACGATACATATATTTTATGAGAGATATATTTAGTTTTAATTTCATGTTATATCTTTTTTTTATAGTTTAACTAACACTAGACGACTACCTGCACATAGAAGCGATCATGTATAATAGCGTTAAATTGTGGGTGCAACTTTTTTAATTATGTATATATACGTTTGAAGTAAGTGAGAGTAAAAAAAGTTACTAATTTAAACTCAAATTAATTATTTAATTCTCGCATTTGTTTTTATGATAAACTGGGCTTGGTTTTATAAAAACAATAAAAAAAAGTAATGTGCATTAATCTTTTATGATCCATTATCTTTGTTGACTATTTTAAAAAGTTGGATGTAACATGTTAATAAATACATGACCATTAATATACTTATAGATTTTAATCAAATATTTCTTTTTACAAATTACTAGCAATCTAATTTGTTGAATAAATGTATTTTTATTGGACTAGACAAGTAGTTATCATAAAAAATGGATTATTTTCATCCAAAATTTTAAATTGCATTTATGAATTTGAGGTTATAGTATAACCAAACGAGTGTCATAATATGAAGGAAAATCGATGTCTTTCACATGACAACATTAATTTTAAAAAAAACCTTAAATTAAGTATTATTATCAAAAAGGACATTTAAAAAAACCTGAAAGCTATTTTGTAAAAAACTATTCGAGACTATGAAGTTAAAAATCGTTGAGTGTATGTAGGTCTTACTTTGGTTTTGTTTTCCTTTCGTATTTTGTTGTTTTATATTAAATTTATTTTAAACAATAGTTGAAATTATATTTTGTAAAATATTTCAACATTATTAAAGAATATTATTAATTACGTTTTAGTCAAAATTATTAGTTTTTGTGATTAATGATAACTTACTATAATATTTATAATTTAGTGAGTATTTCGTGTTAGATAATAATGTTCTTTAGTTATTATGCTATTAAAAAATATTTAATATTAATTTTGATGCTCCATTTTATTGTCTATTTTTGCATATATGATTTTGGAAAATATATGCCATAATAACATTCCAATATATATTTTATTTTATAAAACATAGTCTATAACTTTATGAATATTTGATTCGGTAATAACTTATGTAATTGTTTTGTTATGTGTAATATAAGATCATTTGTTTTTTAACCCAACGCAAACGTGAAGAATCACGACAACATTTCATATTGAAATTCAGGTTAAATCCCAAACATTATTTTAGTTACTACTTTAAGCACATTGAATGTAAGATGATTACACAAGACCATAAATAAATATTAACTAAAGGAATTTTATTGTATTAAAAGTACAGTGCAATGTTTGCAACATAATTAACGTCGTATGAACATAAAAACTTTAATTTGATATATGTACCTTTATTTCAATCATTATTTCAACTTCATTTGTGTCAAAATAATTGTATAACTTTTCTTTTTAAGATCGTATTAAAATAATTGGTCCATTTTTTTATTTCAAACCAATTATGAAAAATCTGTGAGTTTATTTTTTTTTGGTTTTGGTTCTGTGATTTAGATGCATTGATTGGTTTTTGGTTGAAGAGTTGAAATGACATTATTAGTCTTAAATCTCTGTATTTTTTGTTCGGAAGACAATAATCCTTTATCGACCAGGTACATAGTGCCAAAAATTATTAGAAGTAGTTCTTGTTTTCCGGTAAAATCTTGAAAATTGTATCAAGGATAAACCGGAAAGTTAGTAAGTTATAACTTTACATTTCACAAAATTAAATGAACATTTATAAAAGTTTATAATGGGTGTTGACAAAGAAAGTAGAAAAAAAAAATGTATATAGTTTATATGTCCTATCAATGGAGTTTAATTATATCACTTAGTGTTTTTCACCCATCAATGCAAAATAATAATGTCAAAAACTTCATATTAGATCAATACAATTTAAATATATTATTAAGAGAATTAAATTAGGGTTTTGCTAAACTCCACCTACTGGGCAGAGGCTAAAGTGTAGTTAATACACACAAACTTTTCTAATTAATCAGAAAATACATTAAATACACATTCAAATATTTTCTTGTTAATTAAAAAAGGTTTAGTGAGTATTGAACTACCCCTAAACTCTGCCCTTAAGCAAAGTTAAAGCCAAAACAACATAAATTAAATGCGTTGACAAGAAAGTAGAAAAATAACGTATATATTTATTACTTTCCAATCATGTAGTGAATTATTAGTTAACTGGTTTATTCCACATTTATATAGTTAACTTGTTTTTTCCACCCATCAATGCATAATAAGAATCAAATACTCATGTTAGATCAATAAGTGGTGTCTAGGCTTTACTTAACTTTTTCTTCTTCTTTTTCTGTATTCCAATCCTTACAGAAAGAAAAACTTTTTTATTCCTGCAAAGCACTCACAAATCATAAAGGCCAGTTACTCACTTGTTGAAAGTGACAAATTAATGCCAACAAAGAGGGAACCTCATTTATAATTACTATAAATACTCAAAACTTCACTAAATAACTATATCAAATTATACTTGCATTTTATACCTTCTAACAATTCAAAAATATCACATACATCCAGTTAATTAAGTTTTATATTAATAAAACCTAAATCAAATAACAACTATAAGGTAATTTATATATTGACAATTATACCTTTGTTATCTACCATACAAAACAACTCATGTACCCCTGTAAACTTACCGATTTCCGACGTGTTTTCTCGGTCGGTGTATCCAACGGATAGTAGTTACCGACCAGAAATCACCAATGACTTGTTTCTGTCACAAATCTGTCTAAAACAACAGTTACTGACGAATTTTCGACAAAAAAATTTGTTGATGTTGACATGTTATGTAGTAGTGGTTTGACTAGTAAAAATAATATGAAAAATTAACTAAATTACCCCACGTTTGAGAAACTACAATTCGAGGAAAAATTAGCCATATTACATTACTCGTCCCTCCGTCTCAGTAATTATAGTCCACTATTGACTTTGCAAGGACTTACTTTTAGAACTTTGACCTTTTGATTAAAATTTTGTGATAATTAAAATTTTGATGCAAGAATATATGAATTGCGATTGAGTTACGAAATATATTTCATTGGTATAGTTTTCATCAAGTATTATATAACACAAACTAAAATATTTAAGGTTCAAATTTAAAGAAATAAAGACCTCGAAAGTCAATAATGGACTATAATTATGGGACGGAGGGAGTATTTAACTGGTGAAACTAATAATAAAAAAAATGGACTGAACCCGAAGCGGGTATTTCAGTTTTAAGTAGATCCAAGGAATATATTGATAAGGTCTATTATGTTAGCAAGCTTAAGTGAGACGTGAGGGGCACGCGCTTGGTTTGAATCCGGGCACGTGAGGTGCACGTGTTTTGCCACTTTGGCCAACTAATAGATTTTCCCGCCCAATCTCTCTTTTAAATAGTTTGTTTTTTTCAGCCCCAAAACTTCATCGATAACTTGTCCAGATTAAAGATATGTCGTAGTACAAAAGCACGTAAACAAGTTATAAAGAATAAACATCGAACAAGCATAAAACGATAAATTAATAAAACGAGATATAAACAAACCAAACAATCAGATCTTCATAATATGGCTAATGTCATGAAGGAATTAGCCCTTCAAAGCGTCAATAATTAACACAAGAGTAAGTGTTTTAGCAAGGTAAACTAACCGCGTTAATGAATTATCCCAAAACTAAAAGAATACAAAAGTATAAGAAACTTACATAGTTGTCTTCTAAAGATGAAGCGTTCAAGACCGTTAAGCTCATTTTATCCTCTTCTGAAAATCAACGTTTGTGTGATATATGTAACGAGAAATGATTTAGCACACTTAAAACTCGATTTTTAAGTTTTTCTATAATAAACGAGTCTGGAAGGACGTTATCGATACCAGCGTATCCTAATGGGTTGTGATACGGCATATTGGAGTTTCTTGTAGTTGTACCACGTTTTTATCTTCCATAATATTTCACATACTATCTTACCATATACGGACATATGGATTCTTCCCTAGAATAGCTCGTATTGAACTTGTTTCCTTGGTGGTCTTTGGTGAGTGCATGCACGGATACACCGTATCATCCTTGATGGATACTGATACGGCGTATTGGTAGTCAAAATCATTAATCTTTAAAATATCTTCATTTAAGCTCCAGAATGCGCGCCTTTTGCTAATATTCACCAAGTACTCCGTAATTACTACAATTCTCAAATATAAACGATTAAGTAACAATTCTTTGCAATAATTATACAAAATGGGTTAATAACATGGATAAATGATGCTATAAAATAGACGTTATTTGATGTCATCAAATATCCCCCCCACTTGAATCCTACTTGTCCTCAAGTAGCCTTTAGAAGTTTATAAAAATGTATCCCTAAGGATATTTTCCATTAAAGCATTTATTTGATCTATTACAAGTACATAACCAAACACCTCACGAAATAGGAAGATGAAAACACTCAAATCACTCAACTAATCTATGTGGTAACATGTAACTAATTCGCTTAATTGTTCGGTCGTGATGAGCATTATATCATAAGCTTGGCAAGGATACACATCTCCATCACTGAAGCTAAGGAGTAACAAGTTTATAAAGGTAAATATGGGTTTATATGATAAGGCTTAGGGTTGATTACTCTAACTAATCTATATCAATACCAATATTCTAGGAGGGTGACAAAGACCACACATACACACCCATAACGATGGGATAGACATATGTGACTGCTAACTCCCACCTCAAATAAGCTAAAGAGTAGGAATAGTAAAGTAATATAGGTGTAAGTATCCTTCTAACCTTCACCATAGACTAAACGCAACAAGGCAGTTGAGACATGCATAACATTTCCGGTAAACAATGGAATAACATGCAATGCTCGATCACATCCTCCTTCGCGTAAAACCCATGGTTAAAGAACATGAAAGGAAAATAAAATGTTGATTAAATAAAAATACAAAACAAATAGATTAAGTCTAAAATACAAGTTGCTAGATACTTTTTCCCAACCGTTACCATGATAAAGACACAACTATTTACAATGTCTTGATCAAAGATAAAAAACAACAACGAAGTTGTGTACCCTAACGTCACCTTCCCAAACATCCCATACTTTACATACTTTACAAGGCAAAGTGGCGAATCTTTCACTTTATACAATACTCTACATCGTCGATTTTGTATCAACGAATAATCGATCCTTCGTGTAATTCCTTCGGTAGTTGCGAAAACGGCTTATTTTCAAACTTTCCCTTCTTTTTTTTGTACAATTTTTCTCATTTTTTTGATTTTTTCACTTTACTATGAAACCCTGTGTCGTATCACCTCTTCACGATCATAATAATTCTGATATTTCTTCGATAATTCCTTCATCTTCAGACGTAACTGTAAATTGCGATGGTAGTAAAAATACATAGTTCTGACTACAATCTACATTACCATTTGCGATAGTGCAAATTTTCTTCCAACCGTACTAAAATAGGAAAATTTTGACACAAGAATCGGAAAATACAAACTTATACACTTTAAGCAACTAAGCAACTGTAAAATACACTTAATCTACACAAGTTAGGGCTAATGTTGTAACGAACAAATAATTGTATAAAGTTCCAAAAGGAATGGCTCTACGGGTTTGTTCTAGGTTATCTTACCTCTTAAAGTGAGAGTAAACAAAGGGTTTATGTAACACCCTCCCCCACCCCACCCCAAATCTGGTCGCAGGGAATGTTGAATATCCGAAGGCGTTACTTCATATTCAATAGCACAAGAATTTAGAACACCACAAAACGTGTCGTAGTAGATAAAAGATAGCATTATTATTAACAAAATACTGTTTATTACATAAGCTCATGGCTTCAATTGTTACAACAATCGAAAATAAAGTTATTGTTATAACAACTGTCCCTAAAAATGAAATAAGACCCCCAATCTTAATGTTGCCTCCTCAAGTTATTGACCCTCCAATGTATATTCATCGCACCTCGTGCCTTATTGACCTGAAGAACATGCTTAAAATGTCAACATAAAGTTGGTGAATTCATAGGTTTATGTAAATCAATTGTAGGACCGCAAGATTTCCATGTATATGATTAAGCAACAAATGCAAACATCACAAAAAGGCAATTACGTTTTCCTAAGCTCATGACACTGAATCTCGACGTGTATGAATGCAATAAATTACCAATAAATGCCCGCGAATGATGTTCTAACCCGCAACATCCCAATCCGACATGGTATACGTTTGTTGTCCGGCAACCCGGCACCGTGAGCGCTACTCACCCAAATAGGGATGTCAATCCCAAATAGATCTATTTATAACATTCGCGCTCATAATCTAGTAATTTTCAGTTCATGATAAAGGGCTTAGTGGGTTATCGCTACGTAGGCAAACACGTAATCATTGTATAAAATGTACACTTGCGTCCAATTTGTAAAACAAAGCATGTTCTCACCCCAAGGATGTAAATCATTTAAATAATTGTAAAACATGGGGCTATGAACTCACCTTAGGAGGTAGTCCTCTGAATGATAAATATATCCAAGTATATCAATAAATCACACCGTCAAATACCTAAGTAAACACGGCCAGTCTTAGTCTACATATTTTGGCTAACGACTTAATGTATAACTAAAATCAATTGCTAGTTTATATATACTGTTATCACTTATGTGGTGGTGCACACGATTATTGTATTTGTACTTACGCGATGGCTTTTGGGAAACGTATAAGCTTTGTTAATAAATATTCTTATTTATTAAGTCGTGTTCAAAACCGAATGATATCCGAATATATTATAATTCGTCCGCCTCGTTAAGTGTTTATAAATTCACTTTCGTTCACACAATACCCTAAAGTTTCCTATAACTACAAAACAGCCCTTAGGTTTATAAAATATACAATATTTACATTTTAAACCCTTCAGTTTCCATAATTACATTTTTAGTCCTCCAACTTTACGCAAGTTACACTTTAGGTCCCTTAATGTTGAAAACAGTCCCTTAGTTTCCAGAAATGACAGAAACAGTCCTTGTACTTGTTAAAATCAGTATTGACAGTTTTGACCCTATAGTTTGCCAATTGACACTTTTAGTCCCTTAACTTGTAAAAATCGCATTTTAACTCCAATTAAGTTCTAACAAGTGGCATTATGTTTCATTAAGTTCCAATAAGTCGTATAAGCTGTTTTCAGCCCATAAATAAGCTCGGATGATCTTATTTTGGCTTATTGAGCTTATTGGGCCTTATTGGACCTGTTAAGGTCCAATAAGCCATTTAAAGGTCCAATTCGAATTTTAAAAGCATAAAAGCCTTCATTACGCTTATTTAAGCTTACAGAATTTGTTTGGCTAGAAAATAAGCTTGGGTGAGCTTATTTGAGCTTATTCGAGCTTATTGGGCTCGTGAGCCCAATAACTCAAACTCGTAATAGTTATATGAGGTGCCATTAGTATTTTAACTTATTTTCTAAACTTGTTAAGCCTTTTAAGGTCTGTTTACTATTCAGCTTATCAGATAAGCAAATAAGCCTCGTTATTGGGCTTCTTAGGCCCAATAGGAACCCGAATGGAGTTTTAGAGGTTTAAACTTGGCCCATTAAGGTCCATTAATACTATTTACGTCCATTAAGCCCATTCAAACTTGGATAAGCTACGTAAGCTCACAAATAAGTTGTTAGAGCTTACCGTGTCTTATGGTTCGCATTTTGGACTCGTATTGGGCTAATAAGCCCGTTAGGGGTCCGGTTGGTTTTTAAGCACACGCTAGGGTATTCTAGTGTTTACATAAGCCCATTAAGCACCTAGGTTTCTTAATAAGCCCGAGGGTGCTTATTAATAAGTTGTGACCCCGCCAAGTTGGCTTATTGGGCTTGTTTGGGTCTAATGGGTTCGTTCGTGGCCATTGGGCCCAATAGGAGTTAGATTTGTGCAAGCTTGTCTTTTATAGTTTAATAAGCCTCCTAGTTCCATCAATAAGCTCGGATGAGCTAGAAGAATAAGCTACGGTCCACCATTGGGCTGTTGGGCCCAAACCGTGAGCTCGTTAGGACTACGCAAAGCCCATTGTGGCTCGTTACCCCTCTAGTAACATGTTTGTTTCGAAACAATTTGTCCTAGCTATATGTCGTGTGTTTAACACATTTATACGTCGCGTTTTACATGCAAGTGTTTCTTAACGTCCCACATACGCTCCCAAGCCATAGTACATCGTTTACGATACAAGTTTACGTGTGGTTTTCTTATAAACGAACGGTTTTTCTAAGCTTTGCTTGTTAATAAGTCATAGTTTCATGTTTTCCTTTTAATATTTAAAAGAACCACACAGTTGTTACACGCTTAACATTCTGCGTTTATATCACGTATATGTTTATCATTACACTTATGTGAACTCTCGCTTAATCCTTATATATATATATACACGTGACTCATAGACTAGTTAACAAGGAAAATAAGTATGATACGAAGGGTATGGGTTCGAACGTGACTTACAACAAGGTCCTAGTGCTTTGTTTCCGACGTGTGTTGTGAGGGAATGAGACGACCCACTTTTGTTATATCACGACCAATTAATCAAACCAAGTTTCCCAACCTTTGCGTAACCCACCCGATGCTCCGTATTATTTCCTATGTACTGGTATGTGACTTTTGTCGTGTTTGTTGGTTTCGAATGAAGTAATATATGAGGTTGTTTGGTTTGCGGTGAGACTCAACCGAACAAGTGAACAATTATGTTTAGTTATTTGAGAGAGTTTAAGGTGTTTCTTTACCCTTTTTTTGTGTGGTTTTCAGAGTGTCAAGTGGTAAATATGTGTGGTATTTATAGGCAAAATAACTAGTTAGCTTTCCTAGTCCCATAAACAAACCAAACCGGCCTAGGGTAGTAGTTTTTGTAAGTTTCTAGTTAACTACACATAGTTTTGTTAAACCACTAATGTAAAGTTGTTATTAGAGGGGGGGGGGACAATTTTTTTGTACAGATTTGCAAGATATTGGAAAATCCACTTTTATGATTGTGTGTGTTGTGTTTGTGTTTCACCACGGCTTAGGCAAGCGCAAAAGAGACCACTGGGTTATGAACCAATTGTGTAATAGATTGGTGGAGAAATTTAGGCACTAACCTTTAATATTAATTGAAGTTTGTACATGTACTTAGCAATATCTTGGAAGATTTTTAGTTGTTTTTGGTTCCCATATTCGGCTATAGTGGGTTTTACACAAGAATTGATTTAATTTTTGTGTTCAAGGTTTCAAAGTGGTTATTGGTTTGAGTCTAGGTAAGTCTAGGTATTTCCGGGGTGTGTCCAAATGTCTTTTATTGCGAAACGTAAACCTTTTACGTGACCAATAAAAATAAAATACGCAAAGTTAATAATTATCTTCTTAATAATTATATATTACTTGGTTGATGTAAACCTTAATTTATTTGATGACCGTTTACATTAAATGATTATTTCTAGTCTACGCGATTTATCTTAAAAGTTAATTTAAAAGTAAACGCGTATCGGAACAAAATAAATACTGACGAATAATAGGAGTCGTAAAATGACCTGAAATTGAGAAATGTTACAACAGAAGACATCATCAGCATTGGAAGCTTCTTGGAAGTTCTTGTTCTTAATCATTATGTGCTTGTTAGAAAAATATTGTAAGTAATTCCGTATATCGTCCCATGGGGGAAGATTGTTAGGATTTCATTTTATGTGACGACATTACGGAATTACCATAGTTTAACATACCACCATACGTAGGGACTAGAATATGCATTTTAGTAAACTTATGTATAGATGGTGGTATAAATACCCCTTCATTGCTTCCATAGAGGGGTGAGACTCTTGTAATAATTCATTTTTCCAATACATTTTTCACACACTAGTTTCTCCATTTACTCCCTCTCTCTCTCTAAACATGGCATTCTTATGGTTTGAGTCACCAAGACCACCGGATTTACGATTCCTTTATACTTAACACCCCCAAAATATTACGGATTGCAGTAGAAAATTGGGTAAATTTGTTTGTGGTTTGATAAAACTTTGTAGTATTACTTTGGTTTGGTAAGATGGAGAAGATGAATGATCGTTCTGGAGTTTTGGTGTGTGTTTTGTGTGTGTGGATATGCACTTAGTGAGCCGGTGGGGTGAGACACTGGAAGAGATAATGGGGCGATTGTATGTGTTTATTTTGGAGAAGAACGTGTATTACAGAAGATTAAAAAATTAACCAACAATCTTACTAAATGAGCTTGTGAGTAGCAGTTTAAGAATAAAATAACTTATTAAATAATATAATACAGTGTACTGTTCATTTTGTGTGTGGGATGAAGTCAAATTTTAGTATAGAGTATAATGTAAATGTTTGATCGGTGGGTTTAACTATTGAATAGGAATGAAACCTATAAAAATTGACATATCTTATACCCACCAAAAGTGATGGGTTTACCAAACACTTTTAAAAATACAAAGGACCAAACATAACACTCTCAATAAAACAAAAGGACTAACACAAACCAAAACACCAATTATTACAGAGAATAACAATAGTACAACATAAGACACATAGCAAATGAGAGTTTGGTGGTGAGTTCTTGTTCCTCATCACACACACTCTCTCTAAAAAACCACTTTATCTCCCAAAATACGTACACAATAATCTGTATCTCTTCACCAATAATTTAATTTCAATAAAGAAAATGGACCCGAGTTCATGGACTCGTTTATCTACTCTTAATTCTTCATCAAGACGCTATCAATCAAGATCAGGTTTCTTGGGTTTTCTTTATTTTGGTTAAAGTTGTGAAATTATTTGTGGGTTTGGAAATAATGGGTTTTTAGTGTGTTAATTTAGTTTAATTGCTATGAAATGCTTTTTATGGCTTAAAGTTTTTAATCTTTATTATGTTTTTCCTGTTAATTTGATGTAATTTTGTGAAATTGTATGTTGGTTTGGAATGATTTTGTTTTTTAGTGTTATTTAAGTTTAATTGTTGTTGTGAGATGCTTTTTAAGTATGAAATTTTTAATCTTTATTATGTGTTTTTTTTCTTTGTTAATTTGATGTAATTTTGTGAAATTCTATATGGGGTTTATATCTTCTGGGTATTTATTGGCTTAAATTACTTTGATTATTGTGATGTTTCTATGTTCTTATGAAGTGCTTTATAGGGTTTAGGGATTATTGTAATGTTTCTATGGTGTTTCGAATTGCTTGATTTCAAGCCGAAGCAGTTTTGCGTTATCCAAATTGCTTCCTCTTATCTGCTTATTTTTAGGTACATTCTGATAAGCAGCTTATAAGTGCTTCTTATTAAGCAAAGAATAATAAGCAGAACCCCCTAAGATTTTAAACTTTATTATATCTTTTTTTTTTGTCAATTTGATATAATGATGTGAGATTTTATCTAGGTTTAGGTAATTATTGGTTTAATTTGGTTTGATTAGTGTGATGTTAAGCATGGTGTTGTGAAATACTTTTTAGGGCTTAAAGTTTCAATCTTTATTAAGCTTTTTTAGTTTGATTATTTGAAATGGTTTAGGTATTTCTTGTTTTAATTTACTTTGATTAGCGTGATTCTTAGCTAAGGCCTAAGGGTGTTATGAAATACTGTGATCATGGAGTATCTATTATTAGCTAAGTGATGAATGTAGTGATGAGACATCATGTGATCTTGTGATTGTAATACTTGCTCAAAGAAACTGAAAATGGGGAAAAGTTTTGAGACTTTTTCAATAATTGTGAAAATATTGGAAGTTTTTTTGGGTAAAGAAACAAAGAAAATATGGAAATATGGAAAGTTTGAGTGTAAGAAATCTGAACTATTTTTAGGAATTGACTTTGCCAAATGCCACGCGTTTTAGAAACTGTAAGTCCAGGATGCTATTTCTGTCAAAGCAGACAGTTCACGTAGGACCAACGTTAAAAATATCACGTGGCAATGCTATCTTAAGTTCAAGTTCTTTGGTAGATTTAACAGTGTAAATTTCTATTGAATAGTTGTGAGATAATAATCATCTGATAGCTTTTCTAATGCCTTCATCTTTTTGCATATCACTTTATGTAACTGCTTGCATTGTTCCTTCCAAATGTTCATGCCGAAATGACAACAAATGGTTAGTTTAGTTCAAAACCTTTTATAGACTCACAACATAACAGACTTAATAACCAGCTGATAAGGAGACATGTCTGTGATGACATAGTTAACAATGGAGAGATCTGCGCTCAAATTTTCATCTAGAACCATATTGTTTATGGTGCTGTTATGTGTTTCTTGATAATAGGTTACTTTATGTACCGGTTTGATTTGTTTCTCCTTAATTATGGATTTTGATGGGGTGAAACTAGTTTTGAATCTCACATACATGTTTCCTCGCAGATGCGTTTCATTTTGTGGAAGAAGCCGATGGTGATGAATCGAGGCCTGAGTACTTGTGCCCATTTTGTGCAGAGGATTTTGATATAGTTGGCCTGTGTTGTCATATTGATGAGGAGCATCCGGTTCAAGCAAAGAATGGGGTATCATTATCCTTTTACCGTTTTTTATTTCCTCCATTCGGCAATCTTTGATATCTTATTTAACCTCTAGTTTCCATCATTCAATTTTTTTTTAGTTTACATGGGTATGACATAAAAAATATATTGAACTCAGTGTGTAAATTATCTTCCTTAAAACGAGTATGATATGGAAATTCTTCTATTTTTTTTTTAAATTTGGGCATACATATTATTAGATCATAACATAGGAGCTGATAACATCTCTTAAATGTCTTGTTAAACTACTGTACACGTAGGTATGCCCGATATGTTCAAAAAGGGAGGGAAGTGGTTTGGTCAGCCATATTACCATGCAACATGGAAGTCTTCTAAAGATATCCTTTTTATTGAAGTTATTACTTTATATCATTTTGGATGCTTTAATTGTAATTATTATTATTTTTATATCCTTTTGGAATATTGGTATTCCTTGACTAGATATTACGTCCGACGCAAGAGGAGATTCCGTAGAGGTGGATCTAATTCTAGTCTTTCTATGTTAAAGAAAGAGTTACGGGAAGGAAACCTACAGTCTCTTCTTGGGGGTTCTTCATTCTTGATTCCACCATCCACCAACACAGAGGCTGATCCGTTGTTATCTTCTTTCATGTACAATAATAATGCTGAAACGGCACAAGATCAAACTCCTTTCTCTACTGAAGCAATGTCGGTGGTAGAAACCTCAAATACAGATTTCTCGGCAAGGTAAGAGTTATGGCAATTCATGCACTGGAAACTCGTAATTGTAAATCTTTATCCTTTGTTGAACACTTTGAGAAAATGCTGGTAGTTGTTGGTAATTTTTATTTTGTAGTTTGTGTTATGAAATATCTTTGATAGAAGTGGCAAGAATAGGCGGGTTGGGCAACATGTCAAAATGGGTTCAGGTCAAAACGGTTCAAATATAACAAGACTTTTAAATGGTCAGGCTGGGTTGGCTTTAACAGCAGACACTTTTTTGTCCATTCATTTTATGAATAATTATATCATTTTATTATTATTACAAAGCAGTTTTGTTACAATAGTAATCCAGATCTTTGAAGGTAATAATGCTGGGCTATAGACCCTCCTTCCTCCTGCTTAGCTGCCAGCTGCACTCCGTTTAGGATCTACACAATAAAGTAGACGTTGGGTGGCTTCCAGCCCATCTTATTTGACCTCTAACACCGTAGCTATATTTTTATTTCACCTGTTTTAAGATCTAATTAATAACCAAGATTGACCCATATATAGTAAATGGGTCAAAATTGCTAGTGATCTTTGATAATCCATCTTTGCTTATTTTTTTACCTACTAATAATTAATTTCATTTCTTTACATCCGCTAAAAGATGCTTGTTGCTAATCTTGCTCTCATGCTTTGAGTTATCTTTTCATAGTAGTTGCCAGATGCTTTGGTTTATTGTTTCACATTGGTTTTAATAATAATTACAATGACATATAGACAAAATTTTGAGGTGAAGTTTATGTATATTTTTAATTGGTTCTCATTGCAAATTTGCAACTTATTGATGATGGTATCAATTTTTTTTCAGGAGTGAGAAACAGCAGCAGGGTGCTACACTTTCTGGTGAAGATCAGGAGGAGAAGACCCGACAAAGTGAGTTTGTGCAAGGCCTGCTGTTGTCAACTTTCTTCAATGATGATTTATAAGATCTATCCAATCAGTGCTTAATTTGATATGTGCTATGAAGTAAAAGATGTAGAAGGAGAAGGAGAGGGAGAGAGAGGTACTGTGCTTTTCATCAGTAGAAGTTCAAATGAAAGGAAGGAATGTCTCTTATTGTATTAAGAATCTATATATCTATATATAATATATATGCTTATTTGATAATACATGAGTGCAAACTTGCTTGGTTATGTGTTCTTGTCCTGTTTTCTTCACTGGGTTGATCAAACAAAGATGTTAATGGGCCTCGAGTTGCTTCAGTAGTCTCGAATGTACACCCGGCTGAGTTTGCGCAAATGTTTCTGATTCTTGTCCTGTTTTCTTCACTGGGTTGATCAAACAAAGATGTTAATGGGCCCCGAGTTGCTTCAGTAGTCTCGTATGGTAATATAAAAGCACTGATGTCACCTGGCTGAGTTTGCGCAAATGTTTCTGATTCATCTGGTATTGTTAAGAGAAGGATTCTACTCCTAAAAAGAATGATATTTCAGTTACAAGAATAGATTCTACTCCTATCTGAACGAACGGTGTGATCTGGGGTTGCGCCACCTTCGCCACACACATCGAGGCTCAACCGTAGCTCTGATACCAGTTGTTAGGAATCGCTACTGAGCCCAACATGCCCAACATATAAGCCCACATGCGGTTATCAATCTAAAACCAATTGGTGATAGATGGCGTAGCCCATCAAGCTTTATATGCAAGCATTCATTTAATTATTTTACCGATGTGGGATTGGGTTTGCACCCAACACTAATCTCGTCTTTCTTTAGATACGCATAGCTATTGGATCTTAAGACGTGAAAACTAAAAGTAGTTGTACAAAACCTCACTGGTAAAAGGGTCGCAGTTGACTTTTGGGAGTCAAACAAGCTACATTTGATCTTAGAAAGCAACGAGAACCGTTGTGATCTTAGGGTAAACAGCAAATCGTTATCTAACTACTACTAAAGAAAGTAGTACAACTAAGAAAAAACTAGCTAACTAAATGACTAGAGTTTCATTTGAAAGGTAGCGTGTTCGACTTTGTAAGTTTAAAAGGATTCCTGCAACTCTGTAAGTCAAATAAACTTTATCGTTTTGTAGAGCAGAAGGTTTCACAATGAACGATTCCACAGTTAACTTTTGGGAGTCAAACGAGTTGCTTGTTAGCTGTGATATTCAACATCGCCTAGAATCCTTATGTTCACGGTGAAAGCAGTAATTTGTTATCACACTATCAAAGAAAGTAGTATAAGTAAAACGGGACCAAAAAACCAAAGATATCGACTAGATCTGATTCTACAGGTACCATGTTTGACTCTTTAGAAATCAAACTGATAATTTACCTGTATAAGACCTTTGACGCCAACCATTTTGCTTCAAAACCACAATCTTTGGATCATCAGGGTGCGATGAACGAATCTCATCTCTAGCAGAAGCAAAGCTTGCATTATGCTTAGTTGATAATTGTACAGCAGAGTCTCCTCTAACACCCCTATCGGCTCTCCCTAACAACACTAGTTGTTTGGCAACAAGCTTTTAGCGGTTTCAATTTAAAAAATCCTAGTGAAAGGCTCCAGGAAGAAGCGTTAAACTTTTAAGATCATATGCTTGTTTTACATTTTATTGTCGGTGCTACAGCTCGTTACGAAATAAATTATACAAAACTAAAAGATACAAGTTACAACTTGCGACTATGGTAAAACAACCACTAGTTTTGCCAAACATGGCCTCAATCTTATCAATCCATCAATGTTTTTAATCTATGACAGATAATTACCCTGCAATGACTTATTTGGCAATACCGCATGAGCAGTAATAACTGGTTAATAAACTTTAGTGTACATTGATGATAAAAAAGATAGTAGTATACGTCATACAAAAAGAAAGAAAAGAAGATGTGGCTAGAATCCTTAGCATTTCGATTATCATTACCATTCATTGCTTAAAATGAAACTTATAAACGACAAATAACTTGGTTCAAAGTAATAGTAATGGAAAAGGCAAAATGAATGCATAGGAATATAAGGAGCATTCTTTCATATTTTTTTATCATTGATTTCGCTTGATTCAAACTATTACGGTATTATTTATCGCAGGTATTTATAAAAGTATATTGATGTGCGCATACATATTACAACTCTACTATGGATAAAAGTTAATGTTTCATACGTAAATTTCTTATCAACATTGTTTTGAGCAATCAACATATATTTTTCTCCAAGTCTGAACATACATATGAATATTTATAATAAATTATTGGGATATTAATATGTAAATAATAACTAGGTTTTAAGCCCGCGCTTTGTTGCGGCGTGTTTTGTATAAGTAAAAGAATCTGATCAAGTTAGCGATCCGACACAAACGAATTTGTCACATGACTTGAGTCCAGTAGTCATTTACATCTCAAAAAAAAATATTGCATCAAGATAAGTAGTACTTGTACTCGATGCAGACAACAGTTAAAAACCGATTTTTTTGAGAGAAGTGCAAAAATCATCCCTGTGGTTTGTCAAAAAACCGTCTCACGTCCCTCGTTAAATAATTGTACAAAACACATCCCTCCGTCAATGTTTTGGGACACCATACATCCCTTGGACTAACGGTGCAAAATTTTTTCTCGTTACCTATTAACGAGAGTCTAATTTTTAACGGTACAACTATATAGGAGGGTATTGTTTTCTTTTTGCTGCCACATGGATGATTTTTGCACTTCTCTCTTAAAAAAAAGGTTTTTTTTTGTTTTTTAATTTTAAAATTTTTTTTTTACATATTATTCGTAAAAAAAAAATAATTTTTTTTACAAAATCTTAAAAAAAAATTAAAAATTGCGAAGTTTTTAAAAAAAATTTAAAATTTTGTAAAAAAAATTTAAAAAAGTTTTTAAAAGTACGATTTCGGTTTGATTTTTTTTTAAAATTTCGTACTTTTTTAGAAAACTTTTTTTAAAAAATTTGTACATTTTAAAAACTTTTTTAAAAAAATTCGCACTTTTAAAAATCTAAATTTTTTGAAAAAGATTCAAATCTTTTTTCGTATTTCTTAAAGAATGTACACAAAAATTTTAAAAAGTTCTGTAAAAAAAGTTCAAAATTTTTAATTTTTTTTTAAAAATAATTGAACCAAAATCGTAGTTTTAAAAAAAATTAAAATTTTTTTTTACAAAACTTTCTAAATTTTTTAAAAAAACTTCGCACTTTTTTTTTTTAAAATTTCAGACTTTTTTTACAAAACTTTTTAATTTTTTTTTTTGTACTTTTTAAATACTAAGATTTTAAAAAATACAAAATTTTACATATTTTATTTTCAAAAACTAAGATTTTAAAAAGTACGATTTTTTTTTAAAAACAAACAAAAACTAATTTTTTTAAAAAAACAAATAAAATTTTTGTAAAGTGCGAATTTTTTTTAAAGATTTTGTAAAAAAAATTAAATTTTTTTTACGAATAATATGTAAATTTTTTTTTAAAATTAAAAAACAAAAAAAACTTTTTTTTAAGAGAGAAGTGCAAAAATCATCCATGTGGCAGCAAAAAAACAACAATACCCTCCTATATAGTTGCACCGTTAAAAATTAGACGCTCGTTAATACTTAACGGAAAAAAAGTTTGCACCGTTAGTCCAAGGGATGTATCGTGTCCCAAAACATTGACGGAGGGATGTGTTTTGAACAATTATTTAACGAGGGACGTGAGACGGTTTTTTGACAAACCACAGGGATGATTTTTGCACTTCTCTCCGATTTTCCGATTTTTTTATAAAAAAAACAGCCATATAAATAGCACACAAAAGTTGTAAGAAACAACACGCAAAGCTGTAAAAAAACAGCACACGAATGCTCCATGTTTCTGCTATTCAAGCAGCCATGTTTTTGCCATAGTCGTGCTGCCCAAATGGCCTGATTTTGGCTGTAAAAACAGCAACTAAAGCTGTAAAAATAGCATCTGAAAGGTGTAAAAAAAACTACAAATAAATCCTTAAAAAAGAGTACTCAGCAGCCCTGCAATTGCATCCCCAATTGGATTTAGGACGACATTTGCAATTCCAACTTAAGCAAAAAAAGTATTCTTTATTATGTGGGCCCCCTTTGAGTCGACGTTCATCTTTCACCACCTCGACTTCTATTGATCTCCCATCTGTACCTGGTCACACAAAGAAACATAAGACATTCAGTACTCGTGTTATCATGGCGATTGTTGTAGGACGTCTTTTTTATCCTACCTTTACTTGCATTGTTCTTATTCTGTTGTTTGAAGAAGAAAAAGGAAGATACAGTTATAACTAAAGCAAAGTTAAAGACTCTGAGGTGCTTCTAAGGGGATAACAGAGCGAGAATTTACGTAACGCTAAAGAAATGCAGGTTTCTCGTTTGACAGTGTCAAATGGCCTGGTCAGAATCATTGTATAGGATTAAAAACATATATTTTTATAAATCTATCAAGAGGATAAATTAGTGTAGATTATATATGACTTACCTCTACTAAATGTTCAAATGAGAAACAACAAACTGTCTTTCATTGGATTCGCTATAAATATTTGAGGGGACTGTACTCGACGCTATTATTTTATTTTCTTCAAGTTCATCAATTTATAGAAACTACATTCCTACCCATTCCTAGTACCAATAGTATAAACCTAATGTGTTATAGCGTGTAATAACCTCAGAATGCGCTAGGCTTTAAAACACAGCTTTGATGGAACTCCTATCATGACATAATATAACAAAGCACTAACTCCATAATTTGTAGTTTTCGAAGGTTCTTCGAAAACTGCAGACATTACTTTTCAGACACATGCAAAAAATAGAAGTACCAAAATTATTAATAGGTGTAAAAACAGTTTCTAATAAACTTGATGCTTTTGTTGCAAATGCAGAACCACTTTTGAGCTGCCGAAGAGGTGCAGTCCGCAACATTTAGGTAACGGACTCTGTCATTATTTGTTGGATGTAATATTTTGGACACAACCTAATTCTTTTTGTGACACTGAGATTAAAACCTGAAAATGAGCTATAGCATTACAAATTTTTTTAGACGATACGCAGATTAGGTAAACATCGAGTGTATATTTTTAACATATTAAGCCATCGTTACTTACTCAAGGGCATAAATAACAGACTTTATCATATCTTTTTTGTAGATAGTGCATAATGCGCGATCAGGCTTTATAAAATCTGCAAAGATAAAGAAACAAAGGGTACTTTTCTTGTTTATTATGTAAGCATACAGGAAACGGAAAAAAACTGCAATATAAAAATGTATACCTGCTCAATCATTTCCGGCTCCCGGTCGGCACCACTACTGAGAAGCAAAACTAAGGATTATGCAACCATTTGCAAATAGCCGGAATGATCATGGCTTTGCAAAGAGCTGGAATTATTGGATTTTGCATCTCTCGGCATCTCGGGGACTTCAATAAAGAGATCCAACAAATATCTAGATAAGTTGGCTAGTAAACTGCATAGAACATTCTTCAAGTCAGACGATAGATGGTAAACCATAAATTTATGGATTGTTATTACTGCTAAAGTAAATTTCATGTTTACGGAACTTTAATAAAATAAAAAATTTGTATAAGGCAGTACCTGATAATAACTTCAATTGATAGTCTCCTTCTTTCTGTGAAGAACTTCTGGCAATGTTTGTACAAATGGCAACAGTTCTTCATAAAATGAAATAAAATTCTCGGTTGTCCTAAAAAGAGGCTTAGTTATGCACATATGAAAGCAATATACACCACACGTCATGGCTGCAAACAGAACACGCGTGTGTTTGCCTCGCCGAGATGTGGGAATGGATGCAATCACAATACATGTACGGTTGCCTTGCCAACCCGCGGTTTTTAAAATCATACTATTATACTATCACAACAAAAGGCAGCCCGCTTTAGGGCTTCAGTTTCCCCTAAGTAACAGGAGTAAACCACTTTGATATAGTTTTTTGTATTTGTATAATACCTACAAATTTCTCAGGCTCAGATCCGCTGATGTGGGAACCACACAAAACACTGTCTATGGCTGCAACGACGGTGTAGCTGTGGCTGCCCCGCCAAAATACAGGTGTCTGTAAACCGTGGCTCACAAAAACACAACAGTAGAAGATCATCATCATTGCCTGTAACAGCAACATAAGCGCGCAGGTAGAGAAAAATGGTAACATAACATAGATAGTCAAAATGAGGCGAAGTTCTGCAAATACGAAGAGAGCCCAAGCGCCAACAAAGCGCCATAGGCTGCAACCACAATACGGGTACGTGTTTGCCTTGCAAGTCGCGAGATGGCCAGGAAAAAGTGTGGATGCCAAAGAAAGCATAAGCGCAGTAAACATTCATACTGGCCCCAATCATAACTCGTCATAAACTACTCAGATCAACTCCCTAAAAGCAATGAAGATCGATATTGGTAGCTTCACCGAAACCACATCAAAACGCAAACCACATATATGCATGATGAAAAACACCTAAAACCCATCACAAATAAATCGATGACTTCTTCCTTCAGAATCGAAATCATCTGCATGCGATTCTAAGATGATCATGACCAGCCAAACAAACACCATCGTCCCAGTCCGACCATCAACACCACACACCATAAACGGCGGCAATGAAGAGGTCGGCGGCATCGAAGAGAGTTATGGCAGCAAAAGATACATGAATCTGATATATGACTAAGATTAGAGATAGTCTATATCTAAACTAAACACTACTAAGAATTGTAATTGCTGAACAAAATAAATATACGACTACTAAACTGGGACAATTTTCTCTTCTTTCTTCTTGAACTCAACTAATGCAAAGGTTTATATTTGTATACTAGAAAACTGGTGGACTCTTACTAACTAACCCACTAAAGGAACTAAACATACTATGAGGAAAGAAAAACTGAATTGATAAACGTTGCATGGAGTGTACTTACCACATAGTGGGGTACTTCCTTATGACTTGCCTTTCAACCTAAGAGAACATGCTGTGTGGCGCGAGAACATGTGTGTAACAGTTAACGACTCATTCAGAAACTAACTTTTGATCCTAAAGGAAACTTGATTTTCCACTTGTACTAGTAGCCCACGTATCAGAATCCCTAACCACAGTTTATCATAGAGTTCCATTCAAACAGCCCTCATTCAATCAAACCGGATCAGCGGTACTGGCGTTAGAGAGAAAGAGTCATTTTAGAGAGAAACAGATTGGAGAGAGAGAGAAAGAGAGGTGGAGTGTATGTGTTCCACAAATTAGAACGTTTATTAAAAAAAAAAAATGGGTCGACCCGGGTCGGCGGGTATTGCATTAATATTACTTTGGGGAAACGATCTTACCTATTACTACGGGTCGTATAGTGGCTCAGATTTACGAGTGCTGACCCGGACAAAAGAGGATCCGACATGCCATGGCTGCAAACACCATGCTCGTGGTGCTGCCCCGCCAAAATACGGGTCGTATTCGCTCACCATGGTCAATAATAAGCGCACCAATACAAAATCATCATCGCCTGTAATTCACAAACCACTGAAACTAATTTTTTTCCAAAGTTTCCTCAAACCCAAATCCTTGAAATATTCAGATTTTCGAGTGCTGACCCGGACAAAAGAGGATCCGACACGCCATGGCTGCAAACACCATGCTCGTGGTGCTGCCCCGCCAAGATACGGGTCGTATTAATTCAACACCATTTAGAGGACCCTTAAGTATCACATATAAACCATTAGCTTATCAAAATCAAAAGTTCAAACAATCAAAAGTCTAAATGAGGCTCAGATAGGCTAACAATCGAAGAAACAGGATCCATCCGCCATGGCTGCAACTGTAATAAGTCGCCCCGCCAAGACGCGGATAATCTCAGTTGCATCGAAGCCTTTCATACTCATCACAGCCTCCCACAACTGACATCGCCACCATTTTAATCGCCTTGGCAAGATGTGAGACTGTGCACACACGGAAGCCTCAAAAAATGAGACCCAAAAAATTTACTAACCAAAGCATTAAGCTACGAACCTGCCCCGCCAAGCATCTAGTTAAACCTATTCAAATTTATAACAGCCTTGCAAAAACAATGGCCTCGTCTAAAAAAGACCAAGAACACAATATAGCAAGAGTATTATAATCCCTTGTATCCAAGATTCGGTTGTCACATCATGAAACCAAACCTCATCTTAGAAAACAAAGCCTCGTGAAAACTAAAAAAGGTTAACATCCAGCATGACTGGAAACCAATAGTTTGCTTTGCCAAAACGGTGGCACCTACCACCAACCACCAAAACTGAAAACAAATACAATTAATATTAAATGTAGGCAAAAAAACAAATTGAAGAACAATTTGTTAATGAAAAAAAGAAAAAAATTTCAAAACAAAAAGGGTACCGAATTGGAGAGGAAGGTGAAGAAGATATTGCGATAAGATCTGGGTTGCTTTCACCAAAACCACCATCAAACGGCCAAACCACATATTGATGATGAAAAACACACTAAAACTTAAAAAAACCCTTCAACAAATATAAATCGGTGACTTCTGCCATTCTAGAATCGACATTCATTGCATGCGATCTAAAGATGATCAACCCAAGCCACAAACACCACGTCACCAACGACTATCAACACCACAACACCATAACGGATTGGCAAATGAAAAGGTCGGCGGCATCGAAGAGAGTTATGGCAGCAAAAGATACATGAATCCCTAACCACAGTTTATCATAGAGTTCCATTCAAACAACCCTCATTCAACCAAACCGGATCAGTGGTACTGGCGTTAAAGAGAGAGAGAGTCATTTTAGAGAGAAACAAATTGGAGAGAGAGAGAGACAGGTGGGTGTTATTACATAATGTTGGACACGTATTACGTTTATTAAAAAGAAAAGAAATGGGTCGACCCGGGTTGGGCGGGTATTGTATTTAGTGCATTAATATCACCTCGGGGGAACGATCTTACCCCTTAATATATAAGGTATAATATAACCATATAATCAAAGTTAAAAAGAAATAAAACAGACGTGGGCTGTGAGATCATGGGAGAGAGGCAATAAAATGAAGGATTGCCCACTTTGGGCTAATGGACCATTACATTATATAAAACCCCCAACCAAGCACCCCCTTAATACTCATTACTTCTGCAGTTCTACATAGTCACAGACAACTTCTGGACTACGGCAAAAATAACAATAACATAAACTGACACGGTAAAAATACCTAATAACTAGTTTTCAATTTATAGCACATAGAAACATTAGTTTACACATGCTAATAGCATAGTTTGTACAGTAACTACAACATATCAACAAAGTTCCATCATGTAAAAAAAGAAAGCCCTTCAAATTCATCATCCAAAAGCCCCAACTTGGACTCTTCTACTCATTTCTTTATGCTTTTCAACCGAAAAGAAAAAATAGATTGTCAGTTTTTACCTATCAGTATTACCACCTACTCTCCTCCTTTTACCTCCAGAAGTCGTGGTTCTTGAAAAACACAAAATCTGGGTGATACACATTCAAACTCCGCAGCCAATTTTCAGTCGAGTTCATCAAGGAACTGACTTTTTCAATACCATGAACACCACTCTGGGTCCAATCAGAATTCTTAAACTTGTAAACAGCAAGTCCAAAGATCGGTAGTGATAGACGACACGTCACTCCACCATCATGAACTTCAGTTACAGTTGACCCAGGAAGATGCAGCTTATCCCCATCCGTACCTGAATCACATATAAAACTGAGAAATTATTATCCACCATCTAGACCGATATGGAAACGAACACGCAAAGATCAAACTTTAGGCCCGCCAAGCACGCACTACATGAAAAACCCATGACCCGTGTAAATAAAAATAAAGTAACAGATTACCTCTTAGTGGTGTCGATAGAGAATGGAAAGTCAAGAAACTGGCATCAAGATTCTGCAAAGAGGGACCAACCGGAATTCTGTAAATGGGATACCTGTACAAAAATGAATACAAGTCGAATAAGAAAATTATCATGGTAAAAAAGGTTATGTTTAAGTTATAATGAGTAATTTGACAAACTTACCAAGCAACGGAAACCCAACTTGATTGAGTCAAATCACAGCTGCGATATGTTTTCAGTTCTGGAAACTTTGATGCAAGATCTGATATCTGTTGAAGTTAATGGCAACACATGAATAACAGTAGCAATTAGTTATTTGACATGGAAGTATGATACCCATAACTAGGACCTAATGAGTAAATTCTGCAAATCTAAGTGTTTAATCACCCTTCGAAAACTGGTCCGTACTTGGTATGTCAAATCGTTGCAATGATAAGTAGCTTCAGATATAAAAAATGTTACACTTATCATGGGCGAAGGTACTAAAATATGTGCATACTTCAAGGACCATTGGCGAATGATCCTAAATACCCTTTGAGACTTCGACATAATATAAAAATGAGAATCTTAAGAACCCTAGTTTGTATCGTCAACCATTATCAATGACAACAATAAACAAATAAAGAAGATTTAGTTTTTTTGCCAACAAAAGTTATCTAACCAAAAATCAGGACAAAACTTTTATATATGAACACTTGAAAGACTATTAGCCATTTATCTATCTCATATTAGAGGTGCTTCAATGTGCATCTTGAAAGTAATGACGTGACACGGAATAATCAGAACAAAACAATCAGGTGTAATGTGAAGAATGTCAAATATAATGTTTATATATGAACTGGCAAATTCTTGAAAGTAAAAATACATAGAAATTTTATATATGAACTGGCAAAAAAATGACACTTAAAAAGAAGCAAAATAAACTTTTTGAAATGTAAAAATACAGAATCCTAAAATAGGGATAGATAAGTCATTTTGTTGCACAGTGAGCTCTGTTGCACCTCGCATGCAACTGATCATTTCACCCTAAATAATCAAATAATAGGGTGCAAAATCAATTTATCCAAACATTATCTGATTAAATTAAAGCTTAATGAGTTCCAAAACAAAATTTTATACACTCCAGAATTCCCTTCAACATAATGACACTTGTAGCCGTAAATCTCATTGGATAGATAAGTATAGGAAATCAAGTAACTATTTTTTTAAAGAAAGAATATCGTCCTAAAGACTCAAAATTTTCAATGAACACAAAAGGTATAAAAACATGCAAACATGAATTGTTTACCTTGTCAGCCAAAGGTGCACGATGATAGGGTAAAGCACGCTCAAAGTATTCAAAGATTAGAAGCCCAGGAGGATTTCTAATCTCACCTTCCTCACTACCATCTGCCACAAAAGGATCAGCTCTGAGCCTAGGCTTACTAAAGCTCTTGGCAACAGAACCAAGATTGTTTGCTTGAGCTCGAGATCCACGACCAACTGATCCAGCCTCATAGCTGCCATCACTGCTGGTGGCTCTTGATGAATCAGAATCACTTTCCTCACCAGGCCTTCTGTTCAAAAAATATAGAGTTATATTATAATAATTAATTCATGTAGAATTAGTGAATTATTACCATATAGGACAACCTTCTGAGTAACTACATACCTTTACATAAAAGAGCTTTCTTATATGCCATGATTTAGGATCAAAAAGCCGTATATTTCAACATAAGAAGTAAACTTTATGTTCTTTTTGTGGGCAAACATGTACATATCAGCTGTTGAAATGTGTAACATTTGAATTTTAATAAAAGATGACTCACTAGGGATATAATTTTATGATCTTAACTGTACATAAAGTCGTATAATTATCAGTTCGATAGGAGCAATGCTACGGATCCAAATGAGACATACAGAATACAACAAGTGGAGAAGCAATACAGGATTATCTCATTAAATATGTGCAGAGCCGTGTTCTGAAATTGGAAAAAAGTGGGGGAAAGAAGAGAAAATGGGGTTGGGACTCGGCAGGGATTTTGTAATAACAGCAGAAAAAGAGCTTAAAATGGCCACTCAATTATCTGTTTTTTCTGAATCAAATTGATAAAAAAACCCAACATTCCTAAATCCTAACACTGTTAAAGATCATAATCGACTAGTATGGAAACTGCATATTCCCCTATCCCGATACGAGATCCTTACCTTAGAAAATACTAGTACTGAAGTTCATCCATAAGTGTATAATGTTGAAACACTAATCTAAGGTCGAACACAATATCAGATCATTATCAATACATATTCATCAATACTTGACTAACACCAAAATGAGTGAAAAGAGGTGTAAGTTGTACTAATTCTGGTCACTACAGACTTGCCTGTTTTGCTCAGGATTTAATATTCATTTTGTAAGTGACTGGGATACGCTAAAGATGGTGTGTAAAAGGAAACAAATAAAATTGAGATCCGCAAGAATAAAGAATAAAACTAATGGTGATACACACTCTGACATAAGCAATTACAACACATACTATATAGATAATCGCTATTTAACTAAACTAGCTATTAAAACACACTTCTCTAACAAATAAGGTATCTTGAATTTTATTGCATTTACATACCACTAAATCAATTTATCAAAATCAAATGTCCGGCTAAAAGACAAGACGTTAAACGTTCAAATCCCCATTACTTTCTTCAATAAAAAGCCTAACCACTAGTAAACGAAAATTCAAAAAGAAACTCGCCTTCTGCTGGTTACAGGTGCTGATGGATCTACATATAGCTGGATGCCAGACAAATATGGCACATAATATTGCACAACCGAGTCGCTTTCATTCAACACAAGAGGCACTCCCGCTCCATATGCGCTCCATTCTTTTAAAGATTCCCAAAGATCCCCAAGTACAAAATATGGGTGGTAACTATTTTCTTGATTCCGCCATCCTTTCATGCTAGTCTGCACATATGCCAGAAAACTACAATTTATGCGTTTTTTTCACCAGTTGAAAAACTCATAGATGAGTCTATTATTATCCAGTTCAAAATATAATAAATATATATACTCCAATTCAGTAGCCTCTAAAGCTCGATAACATTTCAACACAAACGTTTCTCGATAAACTACACCAACCGAACATATATGCAACATGAGCATCACCCAAATTCAAAGCAATCATGCTTAACCTATAACATGAGCACGTTATCTTTAACAATAATTTAATATGAATAATTGATGTTAAAGCTTCTATTAGCACTAAAACATACATCACATGCAAAATCATTGACATTAAATAATTGAACAGAAGATCAATTATTACTAAACATGTCTGCATTCTTCCTTAATCTACTCATTATGTCAAATACAGTAGTACAAAGTAAGTAACAATCCGCTAGGCTTATAACATTACAAGAAGCAAACACTCCAAATATACAAAATTATCAATATCATTAACATCAACAGTACAACATTTCATCAATAACCGATATCTGGAAAACATCAAACAATACCTAAACAGCAAATTTTCACATTTGAAGATTACCAATACCAGAAAACAACAAGAACACGTACACATAAACATGAAACAATTACCAGACGAGAACCAACAAGAAGAATTACAAATTTGAATAATCTGAACTAAGAACATCAAAGAATACTTGAAACTGCAAGAAAATGCCAAAAACTAAACCCGATACTGAAATAACAAAAAAAACAATAAGCTTAAACTAATCAAACCCCAAAATTTTCAGATTTTATCAACTACCCACTTAACAAAACCATCAAATAAATATAATAAGAAAATCTTTTATAAATCAATATACCTTAGGAAAATGCTGAGCAGTAACAATAGGAGTAGTATGTTTCATAAACCTATCCAAATTACATTCTTCAATTTCTTGCTGCATTAATGGTTGTACTTTATGCTCCTCTTGTTGTACTTTCATCATCATCACTTGCTGCCTCCTCATCGCTGGTGGGCTATAAAATCTATCTTCCCTGACCCGAATCCGACCCGAATTCGACATACCCACAAAATATTCTTTATGGGTTTTATATAAAAATGATGATGATCAAGAAAAAACAAATGGATTGATGGTTTTTAAAAAAGATTGGATTAATGAAATGGGTTTTTTGTAAGGATTAATGGGTATTTTTTGTTTTTTGATTTGGTCAAAATTTGGGATTTTTTTTTTAGGTTTTTCTTGAATTAGGGTTTTGTTGTTTGTTTGTTTTGTTTGGTTTTGACGGGTGGAAGACGATGGGGGAAGAATAAACAGATTAAAAAATTGAGGGTGTATGGGTGTTACTGTGGGACTTGTTGTAGTGGATGTGGATGATTGTTTTTGTGTTTTGTGAAATGACATTAAACTCCGGTTTGGGGAACTAACATTTGGTTTGGGGAAGTTGCATAAATGATTCTCTAACTTTTTTATATTACAGTATAGTCCCTAAAACAATATCTTAAAAATCTTTGTGATACACCCATCGAGGCATTGTTCGAGTGGCATCACTCGGTTATTATAAGAGGGCTAGATATCGTAACGCTCAGCTTGGCGTTATGCCTAGCTGGCAGCCGCGTTGGTGGCGTTATAACATCGAAGTCACCAGCGTTGCAACGTCGTTGGGCCGAAAGTTATCCCACCAACATGCGTCGTAACACCCAAATTAAAAAAAAAACATCAAAAACACCCCCAACGGCTAGAAACGGCTAGTTTACCCTTTAAAAAAAACCAATACAATACAATTTCAATACCCTTTTTCCCATTTATTTTTTACACACAACCACAAATCAAACACAACTTTTACATACTTTCACTCTCCAACAAAAATGTCGGGATTTCATAACGATGAATTTTTGAACCTCCTTGGTGTGACGAACCCCAACTCGTCTTCCTCGTTAAACCCTCAGACACCATCATCCGATAACTCATCACATTCTCAATTTCTCGGTTTCTCTAGTCAATTCGGCATGACTCCCGAGCAACTTTTTCAACAACAACAAGCCTTTCTACAATTTCAACAACAACAAATGATAAACCGGAAATTCCAAAATCTACAACAAAAACCATCACAATACCCTCAACAAGAACAACCACAAACTCAATCCTTATAATCATAATCACAACCACTTACCGAATCACAATCGACCAAAAGACGAGGAAAACGGCGCACAAAAAAAACAAAGACGACAGACCCGACGTGGGGGGGTTTCTTTTCGTTGGCTACAAGCTGAGGAAACGTTAGTTGTGTCGTGTTACGTTGCCGTTTCCGAGGATCCAAATATCGGAAATTCACAAAAGCTAGAAACATTTTGGTATAAGGTTCTTGGCGAGTTCAATAAGAAAATTTTCAAAAAACGCAACAAGGACATGTTGACAAGCAAGTGACATACATTGAACCATAACTGCCAAAAGTTAAACGCGATTTTCAAACGTTGCAAACGTTTGGGAAAAAGTGGGGAAAACAATCTCGATGTTATGAAACGTGCTAGAACGACTTATCGTGATGAGAACAAAGGAAAACCGTTTACTCAAGAAGACGCGTGAGACATCTTGAAAACCCATTCCAAAAGGGAAGTGCCCTTGTCGATTGAGCCGGTTGATTTAACCGGAGGTGAACAAGTCCCTGGGGGATGGCCACGAGGAGCTATTCAGTGAAGATGCAAGACCACGACCCCCCCCCCCCCCCCCGGCAAAGCACGTCATGAAAAAAAACAAATTCGAGACCAGAACGAGCACCGGGGGAAGTAACTTGTCAAACCCATTTAGGGATGTTATGACAACCGAATTTCGTCTCAAACAGGAAGCCGCCGAGTCGGCGTACCGGGTCGCTAAAGAGAAAGACCTTACGGTCATGCGTTTGGAAGAGATGAAATTTCTCGCTATTAGCACATAGGATTTGTCGGAGGACGATGCGTATTGGATCAACCACCAAAAACAAATGATCAAAGACAAATATAATTTGCACCGCGATTAGTCGTTAGTGCGTATGCTTTTTTCGCATGGTTTCTTAATTTCGTATGTTTTTTATTTAGTAATGTAGTTTTTATTTTTATTAAATGAATGAAATATTTAGTTTATTTGTATAAATAGAAAAGAAAAAAAGGTGGGTCTCAAAAAGGTGGTGGTATGGGGGTGTTATGAGTAAAGTGATATTTTGGTGTATAAGTGTTAATATGTTAAAGATGATGTGGCCCTCAGATGGTCGCACTTTTTGATGTTATGATAGTTATTCTAAGTGTTTAGTTGATCTGTCATAAAGAGTTTTAGAGGAAATATGTTGAGTGTTCATTCTTTGGAGGTAGATCTTTGAAGAGTGATCAATGGCACTCAAAATTAGTGCATGTGTTGTCAGAATGACAATTTCTTCTCTAATTTTTGAAAGGAGTATTATATGCATGACATTTGATTTACATGTAACATCTTTGAAAGTGAGGAGGTTATATATAAGGTTTGGGAGGTCTTTTTAATTAATTGAGTCCTTCATAAATTGGTTTATAGCTAAGCATCCGTTAAACTATATTGGCGGACATACTTGAGATAGAAAGTATGCATATTAATACCTTAAGAGCGGCATCACCAGGGTAAAAACGAGAATTTTCTTTGTATTATTTAGAGTTCAATACTAAGTCCATATCATTTTCATAATTTACTAAAGAGTGCTTACACTGTGACAGATTTTTGCGTCCGTCGAAGTTAAAATTTCGTTTAGGCTTATCGTAAAAGTGAGCTCGAGCTCAAGTCTTATAAATCTAAACAAGTTATGCTCAAGCTTATATTCGGCTCCACGTTACTCGTTTGCACCCTTATTACTACAAGTCTATATGTCTTAGATCTTTGTATTGCAAGTTTTGGTACTTGTGTAGTTTTGTTGGATTATGTTCACGTATAAATAATATATGTCTGGGAAATTGATTTGAGCCTATGGGGACGCACACGTTATAAGTAAGAACAATAATAATTAATATATTAAATGTAATATATTAATAGTGATAAGTAAACAATCGTTAAATGTTAAATACAAGGACTAAATAGTAATTAGTCGGAAGTTAAAGTTTAGTTTTGTTCCTCTTGGTTTGACCGACTGGTTTTAAACTCCTAATAGGAGTGGGATTGCTTGACTTGCAAGCCAAGACAAATATCCTTATATAAGAAACTCTTGGGGTTCATTATTGGGGGTGTGTATTTGAGAAAACCTAAAACCTAAAACCTAAAACTCTCTTCCTCCTTTCCTTGTTTGTTTGACCGAACCTAAACCTACAAAGGGTTTCAGTTTCTCTCTTTTCTTGTGTTGCGATCGTCAAGAAGAAAAACCCACAAGGGTTTCGGTTTTGTTTGTGGTTCGACCCTCAAGAACACAAAGGGATATTCGGTTTAGTTGATTGTCAAGCTACGGGGTTTGTTTACTAATCACTACTAGTACTAGCATACATTACTGTTTGCTACGAACGTATTGTGTGTGTCGAAGTAGAGAAATCTTAGTTTAGATTTTGGGTGGTTTGCGTGGTATTTTATATTATACACACGCGTATATTGAAGACGATTGTTACGTTAATTGCTAAAAGGTACGTGTCATCAATCTCTTTGTTGATTATTTTTCTATACGTAATTATATGTTTTCTGCTGCGTACTCGTGTAGTTAATGGTTAATTTGGTCATAAACTCTAACAGTGGCATCACGAGCCATCGTATAGAATTCTAATTACAAAGAGTAAAATTGATCATTAGGGTTCTTGATTAATTTTAAGCCCTTTGGGATTTTTGAGTTATAAAGATTAGATCTTGATTGATAATAAAATTAATTAGATAAAACCCTAGGTTGCATGCAATTTTAAAGTGTTAAAATTCGACTTTTAATTGTTAATTGGTCCGTTTTGCTTTTAAGTTAATTGTTAATTTGATATCCATGATGAACACATGCATGTTTATCATGGATTGATATGTGATATAAAATTCTTTGTTAATTGTTAATTGAAGTTCATGCAATTTGATGATTATAGACATAAAAGTTAAAATATTTTGATTTTTCGGATTGTTAGACACACTGTTATGAAATATTCATAAAATATTCGTCAAATTTCAAAAAAAATTGAAATTTTAATGGTAGATCCACGACTCAGTAAGCTACAACTTTGTAGTTTACTACAAAAGCTGAGGAAGACCCTAGCTATGTCCTGACAAGGCCTGAAGTCGACTGAAATATTCTATCAGCTTTTATGTGTTATGTGGTACTATTTATATAAGGCTAACGCAATCGATTATATTGATGGATGTGGCTCGATTCATTGGAAAATGGAGCCTTATGCAAATATGTACATAGGTTAATTATTTGATAATTAAAATCATCATTAATGTTTGCATGTCTTAATTGTTAAGTGATTAAATAAATGTTATGTGTATTAGTTATATGTTTATATTGTTTTGTTTTAAGTATTGACTTTTGAGAAAACAAAAGAGTTTTTTGAAAATTAAAGTTATAAACATGACTAATAACTATGAAATAAGATTTATTATAGACTATTAATTGCGAAGTCTTATGTGTCAATCGGGTGTGGTTATCTATAATGTTGGGGCTCATACCTTAACTTCCCACGACGAGACTTGCAATTTAATATGTTTATAATGTGTTTCAAATCAAAGATTGAATTTTTATCAATGATGAAATTTGCAAAAGTACTATTTTGTTGCAAGGATAAGGTTCGGGGAGACTCATCAAGACTCCGGTCTTGTAAATACCATTACCCTATAATGTCGGACTACGTTGTAGTTTCCTTACCTTGCATACTATTTAGGAAGTCGTGAATTGTCTAGGGTTTGAATGGTTTTTAATCATTCTTTAATCTTTTCCCGCGATAAAATATAAAATCTTTAAGATTTGAAAACATGTTGAATCGTCAATTTTTAAAGGTAACACTATTTATACATAAGATGTATAGAAAATAAGTGTTACCGTAATAAAATACTTAATTGAGTAAAGTTTTTATTAAAATTTATGATACGAAGATGTATGCATGCTTCTTCGTACATATTTGCCACGTCAAATATTATACCCTTTTAAATAAGTTATTGCCATCCAATTTGTAAGAGCACTTGCAGTTGTTTTTTTACTATGCGTAAGACATATTTAGATTGCAATCCCAAGGTGATTATACACTTTTTCGTGAGACGTTAGTGTTACATAATCACAGTTCTTGATTAGACGACTTAATCGGTTTAGTGGTGAGACCTTAAACTCAATGCATAGATGGGATGAAACATGCTTACTAGTATATTAATGTAATAAACTAAGTCTCATTATGTTCTAGGAATTGCACCGGTGGCAATTATTGATCGTCAATTACCTTTTGAATACACCATTGCTTGCAGATCAACTGATGTGATGGTGGTATGTCAAGTTGGATCCTAGGCCTTAGAAAATTAATTGTTTATAGATTTAAACATGGGTAGTTAATTTTCTTCAAGGAGTATTATCGAAAATACTAATTCTTGAACTTTAATTATGTTTTGTAGATGGCATATGATAAGTGTTAAATTGTATATATAAAATACCCGGGATTTTGCCAATAAAAGCCAAGAAAACATGCCAAAAGATAGAAATATTTCGTCAACTTAAGCTAGTCTTGAGAGTTGAAAGAAAACGTATGTCATTGGAACACCTATTCCCCCTACTCCTGTAGCCGATTCCATAGCAAATGTGCTAGCGGAATGCAATGCAGTATATGATGCTCATAATGAGGTAGCTTATCTTATGCTTGGAAGTATGACTCCTGCTGAGCACATAGACAATTTGAAAATTATTCATCTTATGAAATGCTTCAGGAGCTTAAATCCATGTGTGAGAAACAAGCTGGAGTGGAGAGGTTTGACCTAATCTAAACTTTCTATGCTTGCAAACTAGAGGATGGTAAACTAGTTGGTGCATATGTCCTTAAGATGAAAGAATGTGTGGAGCAACTAGAACGTCTTGGTTATGTGCTCCCACAGGAGCTTAGTGTTTGCTTAATCTTGAATGGCCTCACTAGTGATTTTGTTGGTTTTGTAAGAAACTGCAATATGCATAACATGGGGAAGACAATTGGTGAACTACACGCTGTGCTTATTGAGTATGAAAAGGTTTACCTAAAAATGTTGCTACACCACAAGTTATGGCGATTCAAGGTGGTAGAATCCAGAAGGCCAAAAAATACCGCAAAAAGCTAAAGGCAAAGGTAAAGGAAAAGGCAAGGGAAAAGATAAAAGTTATATCCCTAAGCCTAAAAACCCTAAACCTTCTGCTAAAGAGAACCCGACAAAGAATGACGCCTGCCACCACTGTAAAGAGGTGGGTCATTGGAAAAAGAATTGTCCTATTTACCTTGCTGAGTTGATGAAGAATAAGAAGCAAGTTGGCATTACCAGTTCTTTAGGTATATTTACAATAGGATTATTTTCTTTACCTAATAAATTCTGGGTGTATGACACTGGTTGTGGTACTCACATTTGTATCACAAAACATGGTCTTAGAGGAGCAAGAAAGCTGGAACAAGGAGCTCTCTATTTGTACATGGGAAATGGTGTTCATGCGCAAGTAGAAGCTATTGGAAGTTTTGACTTAGTTTTAGCTAATGGTCTAGTGATTTGTTTAGACAATTGCCATTATGCACCTACTATAACTAGGGGTGTTGTTTCAGTTTCTCGTTTGGTTGATAATGGTTTTATCCAGCGTTTTACATATTATGGAATTTCAGTTTCTAAGAATGATGTTCTTTATTTTAATGATATTCCCAGTATGGTATTTATAAAATTAATATGTCTAATCTTGTGTCAAATGTTAATTCTATTTATAATGTTAACAACAAAAGAGTCAATCATAACTTGGACTCTACTTATCTGTAGCACTGCCGTCTTGCTTATATAAGCAAGAAACGTATTGAAAAGCTGCAACATGATGGGATTTTAAAGTCAATGGATGATGAGTCCTTTGATAAATGCGTGTCTTGTTTATCGGAAAAGATGACAAGAAAATCATTTCCACATCGTCCCGAAAGGACGACTGATCTTCTTGGCCTCATTCATACTAATGTTTGTGGACCACTTAGACATGTGTCAAGACAAGGTGCTAGCTACTTCATTACCTTTACAGAGGGTTATAGTCGTTATGGCTATATTTATTTACTTAAACATAAACATGAGGTTTTTGAAACATTCAAGGTGTTTAAGAATGAAGAAGAAAATCAACTCGGGAAGACTATTAAGGCACTTCTATCAGATAAAGGAGGTGAATATATTAGCCAAGAGTTTAAAGAATATCTAAAAGCTTATGGAATTGTCCAGCAGGTTAC
>BQNB010010343.1:8495-84190 GCA_026074375.1 Tanacetum coccineum | reverse complement strand
TGTCTTTGGTCGGACACCTGGAAGGGCAATCAAATACTCATAGCAATGTACATGCTATCTTTCATATTAGCTTCAGTGTCATGAGCTTAGCGTAACAGTAAATACCTTTTTAAGTGAAGTTGTATTTGTTATAACTGTCGCATATGTTTGATATCTTGTGGTCCACTATAACATCGTTTGAACTAAACCTATGAATTCACTCAACTTTATGTTGATCGTTTTAAGCATGTTTTTCTCAGGTGCTTAGATTTGGACTTCTCTGATGTGCTATGTGGAGTCTACGTGCAATATGATATCATCTTTCAAGATTTTATTATCATTCATACTCGTTGTCTTTTGAAAACTTAATTACGCTTCCGCAACGTTTTAAATTTCATTTCAAATCTTGTAAGACTTATCCATTTTTAATAAATACAATGAGTTATAATTTTCAAAACATCCATTAGTGGTCGTTCCCTTAATCTTTTGTGATGTATATTATGACGTCACGCCCCCAGACACGTGTTTTCATCTAGGCCCCATTTGGGGGTGTGACAGATTCGTATTCAGAGCCAAGGTTATAGAGAACCAGGTAGCATATTAGGTCTAGTCTATAACCAGTATGTGATCCTTACATGCATTTACGTGTGTCTTATACGTGCTTTTTCTATGGCGTATACGTGAGTACCATTTTGCCTTGAGCCTGCTATGTTATGGGTTTATCTCTGCCCTGCATTTATCTTTCCCTACATTTATGTTGCGTTGCATTTATTTCTGTCCCTGAGCCCTATTTTTCTATGAGCTTACGTTTGTCTTGCGTTTATTTTTTCTCAATGGTTATGTTTTCCTTACGTATACTTCCCCGCCTGTTTATATAGAAGCTGTCTATAAAAATACTAACTTTTCTAGGACATTATGAGTGACACAATAGTCCCTAAACTTTCCTAAGACATTGTGAGAGACACAATTGTCTTGTTTATTTTCAAGACATTGTAAATGATACAACGATATCCAAAACCTTATCAAGACATTGTTAGTGATACAATGGTCTCTAAAACTTCTCAAAATTTTCTCATAATACTAGTTTTGATGATATTAAAACTCGACATAGTTTGTCGATTCCATTTGTTATTTTACTATTCGACTCCGAGTTTGAACACTCGCCTTGAAATTCTGAAACGCATACGTTGTCACGAAACTCACCACATAGAAACATGTCGGCTAATTGGAACGCGAGTAGTAACTTGTCACCTCGTAACATGTCGTCTTGGAACACCAATTTTTAGAACATGGATCATTAACGCCTTATTTTTTTTCTCTTTACTTCTTGTGATTTTGGAAAATTATATCGACAAGAAGACCACCTCTAAGTTTGGCAAATATTAATGACTCATACCCAACGTATTGCTGACATGCTATTTCGCCTTAAGAGGAACGAGATCCGAGACGCTGAGAACGAATCACACATAAAAGACCCTTGAGATAAACCATGCTAATAAAGGTCACGCTTTTTGACTAGAACGTCATTAGGAATGAATCAACCAACAGCCCCCACTCCAAAGAGAAAATATCGAACATCATAGCTAATGATGACATTTTTATTTAAAACATTTCTTTAAAAACTCTCAATATATTATTCGCTTCATGGTACGAATATTTCCACTTCCTTTAATAATTAATTGTTTGTATAATTAATTTCACATAACCCATTTTAACATCTTTGATATACCATTTTATTAATATGTGCTTGTTTTAGCCATTTGATATTAATTCTCTTTAATAATTAATTGTTTGTACAATTAATTCACCTATCTCGTTTAGTATCCCTCATATATTGTTTCTTTGAGGATATGCCTCTTTTAATTATTCGTATTTGGTCTCTCGTTTGCATCGATTAATCGTACATATGGCTATCTATAGCCTTCTTCATGATCAATTAGAACAAATCAATCTCTACATTCATTTTGTTGATCGAATAATAACCTGTAATCATAAATGAAACTAACCACTTGTGTCCAGTTGTAAAACATCGAATGTTTTTCACCCAAAAACTTAGTGAAACAAAAGCATGTAATAACATGGCTATGAACTCACCTCACAAGGTATCTCCTCCGCACTTAGCTAATAACGCTGCAGATATAGCAAAATATACTCCGTCAAATACCTAATTAAATACGCAATCTAAGTCTCCACATAAGACTATAGAACTACAATTAACTATAAAATAATACTATTATTTTTAGCTCGTCATATATACTGTTATCACTTGTGTGGTAATTATATCGATTTGAAATATTATTCAATTTACTCGTTGGCTCTCGGATAAGGATTCGACTAAGGATGGGTTTCGTTAATAAATGGATATTTATTAACTCGACAGTTTATACTCCGATAAACTTCGACTTTAAATATAATAATACTTTTATTATATTAAGTCCAGTCCGACAATTAAGATATTTATAAACTCTATCTAAGTTTCATAAAGTACCCTAAAGTTCCAAGTTTGACAATTTTAAACCTTTTAATAAAGTTTGGTTAAATTACACTTTTAACCCCTAACTTTCCAAATTGTCATATTTAATCCTTTACTTTATAAAAATTACCTTTTTAATAAAGTATTTAATATTTAATTCAAAAGTAGTACTTAAGTTTGAAAAGTGTCAATTTTTAGTCCTTGGACTTATAAAAATCCATATTTACACTTTAAACCTTCTAGTTTACACTTTGACACTTTTAGTCCCTCAATTTATAAAATTATATTTTATAATCAAAACAGCCCCTTAAGTTATAGTACTGTCATAAACAGCCCCTATACTTATACTTTTCAAAAATATTAAGTTTTACCCCTCAACTTTTACATATTGTCGTATTTAGTCCCTAAACTCGCAAAATTACATTTTAAGTCCGTTTAAGTCCTAAAAAGTGGCAATAGATTCTTTTCGACTTCAATAAGCTAAATAAATTTGGTAAACTTACCAACAAGCTCGAACAGGCTTATTGGGCCTATTGGGCCTTAAAACTCATTTAAAAGCCCATTAACCATAAACATAGATTTAAACTTTTAATCTCGGGTCCGGTAATTTTATTAAGTCCGTTTAATTTATTAAAGACTCGAAAACTCGTGTTGGGCCTTGTTGGGCCGCGTTGGCTTATTAACTTGAATTGGTCTCGTTGGGCCCTTTATTCGGATGGATTGGTCCATATTAGGCCTAAAGCCCAATTGTTTCCATCTTTTATTCTTTTTGAAAATACACACAAACGTGCTGCCAACTTTGACCATTTGCATACATTTATACATGCGTTCATATTAGTATTTCCATCTACGTTAAGATGTCATGCATTTCCCAAGCTTACTATTAACATATTCTTCCTAATCCTTAGCCAACGACTCGTCTAATATTACTTAAATCTCGTCAAGTAACTTTTTAGTTTTAAATATAAGTTACACGTTAAACATTACGCGTTAACCTTTTAAGGAAAATCACCACACTAGTAACTATGTATATCTTTACATACGCATGCATCTAGGGTTCTTGTGGTTAACTCGACAGTTAAACCATTGTTAGTTACCAAGGACGTGACTCGTATGCCTCTTGCCATACTCGTCATGCCTTGGTGGCTTAGCCAAGCTAGTACATCGTGAGTCCAAGGACTCACGTCATCCCTAACGACACCACAATGCTAGCATGGACGGCGTGCATGCCTTGCATGGCAACCCATTCACGTCTCAAGTGACGTAACGAGGACATGATTGGCCTTGGGTCGCTAGACATTTGTGGGCAACGAAGTCACACATGGACCCCATGTTCTCGTGTGCCGTGACATAGTCACACGTCAAGTTCCAAACCCTTAACCTCTCGCAACCCTAGTCACGTGGGTATATATTGCAACGAAAGAAAATCACAAGGACGGGAACGTTAAGTAACTTACCACAAGGATTTTGTGTATCGACTTAGAGATACACAATGATCACGACACAAGCTTTGGAAAGATTTGCTTGAACCGAAACCTTACTCTTGTTTAACTCGAACCCTTTTCCTTATGACTCGTCACTCTTGTTTGTATGCTTCGAACTCGTTACCCTTGGGTTTCGTTGGAAACAAAATAGAAGAATAAGGAAAAGATGGTGCACTGTTGGAAGAATAGAGGTACAAATGGTTTGAGGTTTTCTTGCGCACATATACACAAAAGAATTATGAGAAAGAGACTTTCGTATTTCTCTTTGACTTGTTACCCTTGCTGCGTACAGAAGCACAAGGAAAGAAAAGGAAGTTTTTCTTCTTTGTGAAAGTTGGCAATGTGTGAGACAAACATGCATGTATATATATGCAATTCGTCCCTTGTCTTCTTTTGTATCCAACGAGTAGAAAGTCTTCATTTAGGGGGACAAGCATGTTTTGATAAGTCATGTCTTCCTTGACTCTATATCCTAGGGTTAGTGAGGCTACACACATTAAACAATTGCTTGCCCATACTTTGGATGTGATCACTCCATGACCATAAAGAAAAGAAAAACATGCGTGTATATGCATACATTTGGCTGCCGTGTTTGTGCTCTTTAGGAGACAATTTTTGTGTATTAACCAAAGGTATCTTGCTAACTTGTTTACATGTTGGTTCACCAATAATACACAAAATAAATAATAGGTAGTGGAAACCAATTTGTAATTTGATCTTGGAATTATCTTCATATACACGAAATTTATACATTCTTTGTATAAATTTTGTGTATTTAATACTTTAAAGGAAACGGTAGGGACTTAAATAATCGTTTGTGGTTCCGTGGACACCACAAACGTAATTTATCGCGTCACGTAAGAACCTTGCGTGACTGATAACGCTAAAACTCGAATCAATTAATTAATTATACTCTTAATAATTATTTAACACTTGAGTGATAAAAACCTCAATTTATTCATTGACCGTTTCCACATAAAAGGCCAATTCTTGTCTACGCGATTTTACTTAAATATCCAATTAAAAGTAAACCCGTACAAGATCAAAATAAATTATTACAATTTATCCAAGTTAAAATAACTTGAAAATACAGGGGTTTACAGTCCCTACCCCTAGGAAAAAGCTTTGTCCTCAAAGCTTAGCCCTAAGCCCTTGCTGAATTCGTCTGGTTAACAAAGAGATGTGGAAACCTCTTTTTGAATTGGTCTTCCCGTTCCCATATGAACTCAGAACCCCTTCTCGAGTTCCATCGAACTTTGACCAATGGAATACGACTTCTCTTCAATCGTTTGATTTCCCGTTCCACAATCTCAACAGGTTCCTCAACGATCTGAAGTCTATCGTCAATCTGGATTCCATCCAACGGAATAGCCAGCGGTTCATCCGAGTAACATTTCTTTAGGTTAGAAACATGAAATGTACTATGTACTCGGCTTAACTCTTGAGGTAATTCAAGCTTGTAAGCCACATCACCAACTCTAGCTAAAATTTTAAAAGGTCCGACGTATCTGGGGTTTAACTTACCCCGTTTACCGAAACGTATGACCCCTTTCCAAGGTGAAACTTTTAGCATAACTCTGTCTCCCTCTTTGAATTCTGAGTCCTTACGCTTTAAGTCTGCGTAGCTCTTTTGTCGATCTCGAACAGTCTGCAATCTCTGCTTGATCTGGACAATCTTCTCAGTGGTTTCTTGGATTAGCTCCGGGCCCGTGAGTTGGGATTCTCCAACCTCGGCCCAGCACACCGGCGAACGACACTTTCGACCATAAAGCCCCTCGAATGGTGCTGCCTTAATGCTAGCGTGATAACTGTTATTGTAAGAGAACTCGACTAATGGTAGGTGTTGTACCCAACCCTTACCAAAGTCAATCACACACACACGTAGCATATCTTCTAGAGTTTGAATAGTCCTTTCACTTTGACCGTTGGTTTGAGGATGGTATGCCGTACTTATATCCAAATTTGTACCCAAAGCGTTCTAAAGTGACCTCTAAAAATTTGATGTGAATCTCGGGTCGCGATCACAAATGATTAAGACAGGTCTCCCATGTCTCGTGACCACCTCCTTTAGGTACAATCTTGCAAGTTTATCCAAAGGATCGGTCTCTCTCATCGGTGTGAAGATCGCAGACTTAGTGAGTCGGTCCACAATCACCCAAATTGTATCATAGCCTTGAGATGGCTTAGGAAGCTTCATGACAAAATCCATGGTGATGTTGTCCCACTTTCATTCGGGTATTTTGGGTTGTACCAGCAATCCTGATGGCCTTTGATGTTCAGCCTTGACCTTAGCACAGGTCAAACACTTGTTAACATAAGTGGCTATGTCGGCTTTCATGTTGGGCCACCAGTATAACTTCTTTATGTCTTGGTACATCTTGTCGGAACCCGGATGAATAGAGTATTTTGATTTATGGGATTCGTGCATGATCACAGTCTGAAAATCGCCATAACAAGGTAACCAGCTCCTGCCATTGAGGCACAGGGTTCCATCCGCACGTGGTTCCAACTTTTGTTCTCTAATAGCTTCTGGAAATTTAGCATTTTCAACCAACATTCCCCCAACGTCTTCACTCTTAATGTTCTCGGGTTTTCGCGCTTCGGTCTGAGCATTTAAGATCTGTTTGGGAAGGTCCAAACTAATAGTCATAACCAAGGCTCGAACTCTTAGCGGTGGTTCTCGTTCTTTCCTGCTTAAAGCATCAGCAACGACATTTGCTTTCCCCGGGTGATAACGAATATCGCAATCGTAATCACTTAGCAACTCTAACCATCGTCGTTGCCTCATGTTCAACTCTTTTTGATCTAAAATGTGTTGCAAACTCTTGTGATCGGTGAACACCGTACACTTAGTTCCATATAAATAATGTCTCCAGATCTTGAGAGCGAACACCACTGCACCGAGTTCTAAATCATGAGTCGTGTAGTTTTTCTCATGAATCTTCAACTGTCGTGATGCATAAGAAATCACTTTTTCTCTTTGTATCAACACAGCGCCCAAACCCTTCCTTAAAGTGTCGCAGTATGCGATGAAATCTTTGCTTCCTTCAGGTACTGTAAGGATTGGTGCACTGCATAACTTCTGCTTTTACAGTTAAAAAGCTGCTTCTTGTTTATCGCCTTACTCAAACTGGACCTTCTTTTGAGTAAGCTTAGTCATTGGTTTGGCGATCCTTGAAAACCCTTCAATGAATCTTCGATAATACCCAGCAAGACCTAAAAATTGACGAATCTCTGTTGGTGACTTAGGAGATGTCTAATCTTTAATGACTTCAATCTTGGCTGGATCCACATGAATTCCTTTACTATCGATCATATGACCGAGGAACAGTACTTTTGAAATCCAAAATTCATATTTGGAAAACTTGGCATACAACTCCTCCTTCTTAAGCAATTCTAAGATTTGCTTAAGGTGTTCTTCATGTTCTTGTTTGTTCTTCGAGTATATCAGAATATCATCAATAAAGACAATCATGAATTTATCCAGATATGGTTTACACACCCGATTCATAAGGTCCATGAATACGGCAGGTGCGTTTGTCAAACCAAACAGCATAACTTGAAATTCGTAATGGCCATAACGAGTTCTGAAGGCAGTCTTCGGAATGTCTTCTTTCCGAACCCTCAGTTGGTGATAACCTGACCTTAGGTCGATCTTCGAGTAGACACTCGACCCTTGAAGTTGATCAAATAAATCATCAATTCTGGGGAGTGGATAACGGTTCTTCACCATCAGTTTGTTTAATTCCCGATAATCAATGCACATCCGGAATGATCCATCCTTCTTCTTGACAAACAAGACCGGAGCTCCCCAGGGTGAGGAACTGGGTCTTATAAAGCCTTTGTCGGACAGCTCTTTCAGTTGCTCCGATAACTCTTTCATTTCGGAAGGCGCCAATCGATAAGGTGCCCGTGCTACAGGTGCAGCACCAGGTACCAAATCAATTTGAAACTCCACTTGTCGAGTCGGAGGAAGACCCGACAAGTCCTCAGGAAATACTTCAAGAAAGTCTCGAACTATTGGCACGTCCTCAAGTCGCTTCTTCTCTGACTTGTCTTTAACCTCCTTTGCAGTGACATGTGCCAAAAAGATAGGAAATCCTTTTTCCATGTACTTCTGCGTTTTAGTGCACGAAATGATGTTTAATCGTGTCACATTTCCCTGGTTACTTCCATCACCGTGTATGATTAAGGTTTCATTTCTCCAGGGGATGCGAACAATCTTCTCGGCACATACAATGACCGCTTGGTACCTCGCTAACCAATCCATACCGATTATAGCATCGAAACTACCAAGTTCTACAGGCATTAAGTTTATGTTGAATGGGTGGTTTAGGAAGTTTAATGTGCAACCCTTAAGGATAGTGTTTAACCCAATTATTCTCCCGTCAGCTAGTTCGACATCATAATAGTGATCTAGGGTAGATGGTGTGATGTCAATTTGGGAGCTAAATGCAGTAGACACAAAACTTCTATCGGCACCCGTATCAAATAAGATATATGCATAGCGGTTGTTTAGAAGGAACGTACCCGCAATGACGTTGTCTGGGTTTGCCCCCGTGTTTCCAACCACATACACCTTCGCTAGAGCCCTGTCATTCCCAGCTTGATTACCACGGTCATTGTTTTTTAGTTTTGGGCAGTTTCTTCTAAAATGTCCTTGAGCTCCGCACTCATAGCAACCATTTCCCTTCTGATTATTATTGTTGTTGTTGCGGTTGTTGTTGTTAGCATTTGCAGTCGGCTCTACAATCCATGGCCAGAATGCCAACCTATTTTCAGTTATAGCACCTAGGCGAGAAGGGAACTTCATGATTGTAATTACACTTGGAACACAGAGGTTTAGACCCGGCGTATGGTTTCCTGTCACTATTGCCTGCAGTGTAGACCTGGCCTGTGTTCTGCCTCTTATTCTGCTGTTGTTGGTTTTGATTGTTCTTGGAAAGGTCATCATACTTTCTTTTCCTTTCTGCCTGACGTTCAGCATATGCATGGATCTTCTCATCCATCAACTCAGTTGTAAACTCGATAGCCTCTTGCATGGTTTTCGGCTTTGCTGCCTTTACACTACCATGTATCATATCGGGTAAGCCACCGATATACTTTTCAATCTTGTCTATCTCTTCTGGGAACATCCTAGAACACATCAAAGCTAGTTGTTGAAATCGTCGACTATAGGCCACCACATCAGTGCCCTTAACCTTAAGATTCCACATCTCAGTCTCAATCTTCTTAATCTCACCCCTCAGGTCAGTAATTATCAACATCATTTCTTAAGTGTTGCCCATGGCATGGCATGAGCTACTTCGAGGGTAGTGGTCTTAACATGGGTGTTCCACCATGTAAGAGCATCGTCTTGTAGAGTGCAAGTCGCAAATTTGACTTGACAAGATGATGTGCAATTGCTAATGCTAAACACAGACTTCATTTTCTTAAACCATCGAGTGAGTCCGACGACTCCCTCAGTGCCTTTAAAGTCCAAAGGTTTGCATTTTAGAAATTCCGAGTAAGAGCATTCGCGAACAGCTTGTGCTGGCCTTGGTCCTGAACCATTGCTGTTGTAGCCATTCCTAACCCTGCTTGCTTCTGCTTCAGCCATTGCAGCAGCAACTCCTTGGTCAATTAAGGCCTGAAGTTGTGCCTCAGTAACAGTTGTGTGTTGCTCTTGGGGCTGTGTGACTGGATGTTTTGACGCTTGTGGTTTTCGTTTTGGGTGCCATTATCTTCAAGCAAAAGAAAATACAATACTCGTTAGATTTAATACGACATAAGTGTTGACATAACATATGCATCATAAATAAAATAAGATCACATCACACAGTGAAACATACAACCAACACAAGATCGACATAACATAATACATCCATTCCATATATAATCTGGAAATATACATGATCTGTTTGGTACATAATGATTCCCTATCGCTAGGTTACAAAATGAAAATCAACATAGAGCCCTACTAGCCGGGAGTTACCCGTAATACTTAGTAGGCTATACAACATGCTAAACAAAGACAAAGATCTACCGGGATAGCTACTCAAAACAAAAGATCTATACCGTCTGCTAGCTGGGAGTAACCCATAAAAACTTAACAGACTGCATAGTAGCTACAATCATAACCAAAGTCTAGGAACTGCTACCAGTGTCCTCCAATGTGTCAACGTGTGCTCCAGCCTCCAGGGCCTGGGTACGCATGATATGCTGAACATCAACATCATCTGTAGCCTGACGCTGCCACTCGTGGTGACGCACCTCAGTCTCTAACACTGTAACTCGTGCCTCTAATGCCCTGCAGTAAGCTTCAGACCTAGCCAAGGCCTGACGGGTCTCCATACTCTCTTGCTCGTAAGCAAGTCTCTCTCTCCTCAATACCTCAATCTCAGCTCTCACAGCTGCACGATCCTTCTGGGCATCGTGATGTCGTGAGTAAAACTCTGAACTCTCTCTACTGCGAACATCTACCTGGTAACTGACCCTCATGTTGACCATCTCTAAGGCGGTCATCATCCTCCTCTCAGTATCTCGAAACCTGGTCTCCATAGTGTCTACAAGACTGTAATCGACTCTATGGGCCATAGTGGGTCCTGGCTGTCTCGCAGCAGCAGCAGAACTCTCCCCAACCTCACAACTAGGTCTAGGAGTAGTAAGTAGTAGCCTCTTCCAAGGCGGCGTGTCAGCCTCGGGAATATCAGCTCTGCGGCTAGTGGATGGTGCAGGTAGTGGTATAGGTAACAATGGTGGGGTCCCTGATGGGAGTAGTGGATGATAGGTGGATGGTGCTGTAGTCATCATCGAGGCCATGGCTGCTCAGTCACGTGGGTCGGATACGTGGGATAAAAAGGTGGTGGTAGTGGAGGTGTAAGGTAGCCTCATCCACCCCCCCCCCCCCCCCCCCCCCCCCCCCCCCCCCCCCCCCCCCCCCCCCCCCCCCCCCCCACCCCCCCCCCCCCCCCACCCACACCCCGCCCCCCCCCCCCCCCCCCCCCCCCCCCCTCACTGGCACTAAGTCCTCGGATGCTCAGGCATCCAGAAAGTTAGCACAGGAACCATTTGATCCTCCAGCTCCATGGGATCAGGTACATACTCTGGAGAACGTGGTGCCTGCTCCAACAACTGTCGGGCAGCCTCCTCGTAAGGATCCTCAGATGGAATACCCCAAGATCGTGCCTGAGAGAAAAAAAACAGAGTGAGAACAGAAGTATAGGTAACACGGAATCAGCTGATCATACTACGGTGACCAGAAAATAACTTATATGAGTATATTATATAAGGCTCTTATTGTAATATACGTAATATATTATAACCACGTATATCAATTATGAATGCATCTAGTCCAACTAACTAATGCAACAACTAGTGTGTGTCCCGTAAAAACCCCTTTGTATGAATGCAATGTTTGAAAATGGTTATAGTCCAGCAAAAACATTTGACCTGGTTCTCTATAACCTTGGCTCTTGATACCAATCTGTAACACCCCCAATTTGGGTCGCAGCGGAATAAGGGTCCGGGGCGTGTTACTTCATAGATCAATAACACAAGATATATATAGAACGACCAAAAAGTCGTTTTAAAACTTGATAACATTAGATTAAACAAATATTTTGATACAAATTGCCCGAAGGCTTTCACTTGTTCCTTATTATTAATACAAAGATATGTGTTCACAACACAGAAGTTTCCCAAACATAATACAACCATATCTTTTAGCATGACATCCCAATAACAAAATCCACCAATGTATCCTGGCACCTTATGCTACAGATCTCCTAAATAACATTGCTTTTAAACGTCAACAATAATGTTGGTGAATTCATAGGTTTGATAAATCATAATATGCAGGACCGCAAGACTTTCCCGTGATAATGCAACACATGCAGACATCACAAAACCCGATTACATTTTCCTAAGCTCATGACACTGAAGCTCGACAATCTTTCTTGCAATAATATATATTGCAATTTCTGCCCGATTAGATGTTTAACCCGAAACATCCCCAAATCCGACATGCTATACGTTCGTTCCCGGTGATAGCTAGTCACCCGAACGGGATTGGGGGGGGGGGGGGGTGAGGTCAATCCCAAATAGATCTATTCATAACATTCGCGCTCACATAATGTAATTCACACTACAACTAGCAATTGACATTCATGATAATGGCTCAATTTGGTTATCGCTACTTAGGCAAACACGTATCAATAAAAATATACACTTAGGCTCCAATTTATAAAACAAAGCATGTTTCCACCCCAAAGTTATAAATCATTGAAATCGTAAAAATGTGGGGCTATGAACTCACCTTGAGTTACTGATAATCCAAATATCATAGATAATGCGCCACGCAAATTGTCAGATGCAACCTATTTAAATTAAGGTCATATAAGTACCAATCACTTTGATTAACTAACACCATATACAGGTCTATGTTAGTTACATCATACTATCGTTCGGGCTATCATAATTAAAAGGTCATGTAGTGATTATGAGGATCAGACACTATTTAAACTCGTAAAACCAGCAATTCGTCGATACGCCACCCCGAAGAGGCCTCATTATGAAACCCTAGTAATATCGTAACTTTGATAACCACAAAAAATCTATATTGGTCAATCACATCTAATTGGTTTTTGGTAAAATTGTGTTTTAATAAGTTAAAACTTTATAATTACCGTTTTAGTAAAACTGGCGTAACTTTCGCGTTTATAAGCCCGATTTTGACGTAATACCTTATGCCCACGATTTCGATTAGACGAGTTATCATAATATGAAGCATTTTCATATTTTTGATCCTCTGATGAAAAATACTTTTCTGTTCATAACTCAGTTTATAAAATATCATTTTTTATACTTAAATTAACGTAATACTCGTAAACGTCATATTTTATTCTTATAGCTCCGTTTTTAGCGATTCTTTCGAGTACGATCTCGTTATTGAAAATTTTATCATTTTATAAAATAAACTTTCTGTCATGAATAGTTTTTTACTGTTCATAGTTTTATTAAAATTATTTTTTATAAACTTTTTTAATTACTCCGAAATCCCGCGAAATCTTAACTAATTCAGATATAAATTGAAAAATTACGACTCTTATCATCTTTGAATCCTAAAAATATGTTTTATAGTTAAAATTTCAAACTTGCTTGTTTTGATTAAGTTTTTATAAAAGGTTAATTTATAAATTCGATTAATTAACGTATAACTCGTAAATAGCGTAACGTTTTCGTTATTTATCCTTTTGACAATTTTCCTACCTTTTTGGAATCCTTAGAGATGGTAGAATATTTATAAAACATAATATCCACAGATTGGAATTCGAATTCCAACAGCCCCCCTTAAATTATATATATTTACGTAATTTATTAAACTGTTTTATATACTTTTTTACTAAGTAATTTCCACAAGTTTTTTTCCCTACTCTTAATATACCTATAAATATACATATGGGTATAATCCATATTTCATAATTTGTCCATTTGTCCAAGTCATTAAGTCCTTAACAACATTTTTAAACCATAATCTCCATAAGTAACTTTTTACTACAAGTTCATCCATAACCACTTTTTACATCATAACCATAAGTGTACAAGTCTTTTTACTTTCCAGAGACTTTATTTTAGTGTCCATACATCATGACTAAAAGCTCATAAACTATATTTACAAGAAACATCCTGTTACAAGTTAAACAAATCCTAATGGTGATTTCACAACATAAACATCAATATACATATAATGCTATAAGAAGAAAAGTTAAGGGCTTAAGATAACCTTAATGAGATGATGTAGGATGATGACAAATAAGTGCTAAACCCTTGTTTAGACTTTAAACCAAAGCTAACAAGCTATGATATCCTAACTTCCAAATGAAAACCCAAATCTTGATTTGTTGCTTCAACACTTGTAAATAATTAATCAAGGCTTCAAAATACTTTGAGGTATCTTAGATATGATATGAGAGTGTATGTAAATAGTTTATATAAATTTTGTATGGTTGGTTTGTAAAAATTATTTTGGGACGTGAGGTTCAAAGGAGGATAGTTTATATAAATGTTGTTCCGGGTACGCTTAAACACACTTTATCGCGAAACGTACATAATTTACGTAACCGATAAAAAATAAAATAAAATAAACAAAGATTATAATTATTCTCAAAATAATTATTTAATACTTGCTTGATGTAAACGCTTAATTGTTTGATGCCCGTTTACATTGAACGCTAATTTTTAGCTTACGCGATTTAGCTTAACACTTTAAACTTAAAAGCAAACGCGTACAACACTAAAATGAATAGTAGATTTATCGACGTCGTCAATGACTTGAAAACACAGGGTGTTATACAGATCATCTGTTTGCTGGACCAAAGTTGGAGATGTTCAACTCACGGGACCAGGAATAATCCATAAAACCACTGAAAAGATAGTGCAAGAAGATCTGGAAAGAATTACGCAAATTAAGGTGAAAGCTTTATGAATTTCAAAGTGGAGATTATGTTATGTAAAAGTGTCACCTCGTAAAGGTGTCACCGATTCGAAAAACGAGGAAAGCTTAATCCACGGTACGTGGTCCATTTAAATTCTAAAAGAGTCGGTCCAGTAACGTATAAACTTGAACTTCCTGAAGAACTCAGAAAGGTCCACAATACCTTCCACGTTTCTAATCTAAAGAAATGATTATCTGACGAATCCCTTATCCTTCCAATGAAAGAGCTTCGGCTTGATGACAAACTCAACTTTGTGGAAGAACCAGTAGAGATCATGGATCGAGAAGTCAAGCAACTAAGAAAAAGTCGTATTCCTATAATCAAAGTAAGATGGAACCCTAAAAGATGACTAGAATTTACGTGGGAACGCGAAGATGAAATTCGTGCCAAATATCCACATCTATTTTCCAACATCACTCCGGCATCCAACTAAATCTCAGGACTAGATTTCTTTTAAAAGAGGAAGACTATAACAACCCATAATTTTAATCAATGTAATTATCCATCTATTAAATTAGATGCACTGTAATATCCATCTATTATATATACCACCTTTTTAAAGAGAAATTTTTCTTTTTATTCCATTATGTAATGTGGTTTACATAACTAAAGTAAATGAGCTCACACAACTACCAATGCCAATTATATCTATGTTTACATCATGTAAACCTTCTAATATGTCAAGTCTATGTTTCAAAGATCATTTTACCAAGTATACTATCAATCTAACATACTATTTCCAACATTATATCAAAACAAGCATTATACATTAACGTTTATTCCAAAAACCCTAATTTCAAGTTAAAACAAGTTTAAAAGTGTTCAAGGCCTATGTACAAGTAATCTTAGCTAACTTATGAATCTCTTTTCCTTCCTAAACCCTAGCATAACCTTTTAAAGCTCAATGTACATGTCATATAAGCATAGAATTCAAATTAGGTCATTTAACCTCCTAAACCATGTTTAAACCTTACCACCACTTTAACACAAAGTACAAACACTTTATGCATAACTTCTAAACCCTAAACCTAATCCTTAAATCATTCTAAACCCTAATCTAGAACCCTAATCCTAGCCTAAACCCTAATTCGACCCTAAACAAGTCTTAAACCTAGTTTAACCTAGTTTTAACCTAAAACTAACCTAAGCTAGCACCCTAACACCTTAAGCACCTCTATGACTAACCTACTACCACCCCAAGCAGCCTAGAAACCACCTCCCTCACACCACCATCACCCTTGCATCACCAACTTGGCCTCCAAGTTGTAGCCACAACTCGTCACACCTCTAGCTCCCTCTATGGCCTTCCACCATTCAATCCTACCCTCCTAGCCCTCAAAACTCATCCTAAGGATGCCTTAGTCACTACTCTACAACCTTGGTCCTTACTCCAAGCCACAAACTTGGCCACCAAGGGTTTCGAGCCTTATAAAAGTCGAAACACACACACTCTTTCAAACACACCTCAAATCTTCATCATACACACAAATGGAGCTCTAAACCAGACCAAGGAAGATCAAATAAGGAAAAAAATCAGCAAATTTGTAGCCGAGAATCAAGAGAATGAAGCCCTTGAAGTCGTTTCTAGGCGTACGAAATAAAAACCCCTTATTCGACCAGTTTTAGCTCAAGTAAGCTTGATTCTTGTTCAATAAGCTCATTTTCCGTTTTAAAACTTTATTAAGACTCCTAAGATCCTATATGAACACTTGTTAAAACCTTGAATCCTCAATCCCATGCGTTTTTTATTAAAACAATAAAAATGACCCGTTTTGATTTTTTATCTAACGAATCCTTTTTCTAAACTTTTGTTATGTTAGAACATTTTATTTTTGCTTATTCTAAATAAGCTATAACATGATATAATATAATTTGGAACCCTAAAAATAAGCTTGCTGGCTTTTTCGACTTATTTGTAATCTATCCATGCAGAGGGGTATATATTGTAACTATTTGGAAATTAACAAGTACAAGGGTTAATTGTGCCATATTCCTAAAGTTATAACTATGAGGGGCTGTTTTGCAAAGTTTTAAAGTTAAAGGTTTAAATTATATATCCTTTATATATAAAGGACTAAACTTGTAAAAGTTTATAAACAAGGGTAAATATGCCATTATTGCAACTTAAAAATATATAATATAATGATTTTTACATAAATATAAAAATATATATATTAAATATTATAAAACTCCGATTTTTTAAAACTCGACACATTTTACTTATTAATCATCGAGCGACGCATTAATAAAACAATTACCTTTTATTAATTAACGTACTTTATCCATCGACATACTTTTGAATAAACTTAAAATCTTAACGTATCACGTTACTAGGGAGCTTCATGTGAGAGATTTCATTTGGGTATACGTTTTAACGAGTTTGCTGGATTTACGATTTAAAGTGTCCTGGCTCCTCAAATGTTTACTACATGACCTCTGAATTATGATGGCCCGAACAATGATACAATATTTCCATAAATTAATAAATCAAATGTTAAACTTCCTAAAGTTTTGAAAGATAAAAAATCAAACTAAGACTTGACATATTACCTCAGGTTGCGTGACAAGGCTGTTACTTTCATATACTTTTGCCATCAATCAGATTTCCCTTTTAAGGTGAGTTACATAGCCTTGTATTTCATCTATTAAAGATTCATAAACCCGCGAGGGGATACATGCTATAAACCATAGAATACTAAGTAATTTCCAACTGTATGCTATCCTGATGCATTATTGCCTAAATCCCTACTTTTGCCATTACGACCCCACTATCATGAACCGTTAATTACTTTTCGAAGTAAGCGCGGATGCTGTAAATAGATCTATTTGGGACTGAACTCCCCCATTGGTACACCTATACTTTTGGTAACCAAACACACTTCATTTGAATATATATGCGGGTGTTTGACAAAGGTACCCTTGGGGCAACTACTTGTGAGTATTGATTCTCTTAAGGCTCGTGCATGATCATAGGGCATTAATACTGTTTTCTATGATAATTGTATCTACATTGCAATTATTACTATTATGGGTGTATAACAACGTAACCCACTATGACTTGTATTCAAACTGTTTATCATAAACCTATGAATTTCACTCAACCATTGTGTTGATATTTTTTAACATTTTAGCTCAGATTGAGCATCTTATGGAACGGTAATGGCCGGACCTTGAAGAGGCTAAAACTGTTATTAATTCCAAACTTTAAGTTCTAGATTTTTGGGAACCTCGAGTGTTTTTTGTAAAACTTTGATGAATAAATGAATGATAACTAAATTTTCCAAATCGTCTCTTTATGAGTCGTTTTCTATGATTATGACTGTTGTACTATGAAGTAATACCCCAGATTAGCTTCCGCTGCTATATTTGTCAAAATGGGGGTGTTATAGATTCGTATCAAGAGCCACAGTTATAGAGAACTTAAGGTTGAAAACCTTAACCTAAAATCTACTTTTCTTTTTCTCATCCAAAAAAGTCCTCCGTGACCACTACATCTCCCGAATAGGTATGTAAAGATAGCAATAACTATAATACTATTATATAAATAAATTTAGTTATTTACCGCTGGGTTGTTACAAGTGATGTCTTTCCCCAACCACCTTACATCCGATATTTATAGATGCTTTTCCTCTAACTTTCCGACTATAGTCCCACTTCCTCCGGAACTATTCCCCACTTCACCGGGAAAAACTTATTCTAGCTCTTCAAATAACTCATTTGGTTTAGTTCCAATAGCTTCACCAACTCTTTTACTTTTTCATGATGACCCCTATATGAAGGTCATGCAAGCATATTATGCTAAAGAATCACCTATTCTACCACCAACTATTATGCCTCCATCTTCAATGCTATCACCAATGTTTAATCATCAAGAATTCTTTCTTCCTGAGGAATTATTGCCACCTAAGAAACGAGGCTGTGACCGATCATCCTCCTCTACTTCTGCCCTACCTTAAGAATTTGAGATAGGAGAAAGTTCTCATAAGACGAGTTTGGAACGTCATGAGGAACAAATTGAGGAAATTTTGAATCACCAAGATGAGCTCTCTCTCGACCGCATTAAGCACATAGAAGACAAAATAGAAGGTCTTGGAAAAGGTCGGGTGATCATACAACAAGATTTTGACAATCTGGAAACTAAACTCCAAGAGGCTCGTGCTCAAATTGCTAAACTTCAAAGAAAGCAAATGGGAAATAACAGCAAGATTGCTCTGGCTCACTTCAGGATTGCTAATCTAGAACAAATCATCAAATATATCCAGGTTCGTCACCAAGCAGATAAGGAAAGTCTTCTAAATGCAATCTATGAACACAAGAACAACCAAGAAGGACCATTGGACTACTAGATTAGATACTATTTATAGCTTTTGCTAGAACCTAGCCACGGGATGCGTGGTATAAATAACAACACTTGTCAAATTTTGACTATGTACAGTACAAAGGCAAGTTGTTCATGATATAATATAATGGTGATCCCGTTATACTTCATTATTTCATACTCATCCTATGTCCTATATTACATCTTATCTCCATCTTCATCATTAAATGATCGTACAAGTGGCCCTTAAAAATAAAACATAAGTTAGAATCTTGTTTTAAATTCATATCAAATAAGTATCTATGATTTCAATATCACTATTGTTAAAAATGCTTAAAGTTTAAAAATAAGCATTGCATTTTAAGCATTTTATGGAAAGACTTGTGATATCATTCTTATTACGTGTTGTCTTATGTTGATAGAATGCCTCCCAAAAGAACATCAACATCTGAAGCACCAGCCATGACTCAGGCTGCCATCAAGAAACTAGTTGCTGACAGTGTTGCCGCAGCTCTGGAAGCACAAGCTGCAACAATGGCCAGTACTAGCAATCCCAATAGGAACACCAGACCTACCAGAACTCCTGTAGCAAAAACGGGAAACTATAAAGAGTTCATAAGCTGTCAACCTTTCTACTTCAATGGTACGGAAGGAGCAGTTGGCCTCATTCGCTGGTTTGAACGGACCGAATCAGTATTTTCTCGTAGCAAATGTGCTGAGGAAAACAAAGTGACATTTGCTACTGGTACCCTGACTGATGACGCCTTGTCCTGGTGGAATGCATACGCTCAACCTATTGGAATAGATCAAGCCAATAAGATCACCTGGACTGAATTGAAAAGGCTCTTAACAAATAAGTATTGTCCTCGAACTGAAGTCAGGAAAATGGAAGATGAATTTTACAATCTGACTGTAAAAGGAAATGATCTTAAAACTTACGTTAGAAGATTCCAGGAATTAGCAGTCTTATGCCCGAACATGGTACCAAACACCGAGAAACTCATGGAAGTTTTCATCGGAGGATTACCCAGAAGTATTGAAGGAAATGTTACCGCCTCAAAGCCTCAAACACCGCTTCAAAGCCTCAAACTTTGGAGGAATCCATTACCATAACCTAGAGGTTAATGGATCAGGTAATAAAGCACAATTATGTGAAAGGAACCAATGATCACGAACGAAAGTTTGATGATAGAAGAACCTTTAACAACAACTACCAAAACAACTGTAAAAACAATAATAACAACCGCAACATTGATCACCAACAACAACAGGATAAAAGGCAAGAAACTGTTAGGGCTTATGCTACTACCCCAACTGAAAACAAAGGCTATACTGGAAACCTTCCTTTATGTAAAAGATGTAACCTACATCACACAAGACCTTGCACTGTCAAGTGTCAGACTTGAAATAAGGTGGGTCATAAGACCAGGAACTGTAAGAATAAAGGGCCAGCCACTAGAAGCAACCTGCAGCCAGTGTTAGTAACTTGTAATGCATGTAGAGAGAAAGGGCATTACAAAAATTAGTGTCCAAAAGCAAACAACAGTGCCCATGGAAGAACATACTTGCTGAGGGACAAGAACGCTCACCAAGACCCGAACATAGTCACGGGTACGTTCCTTCTAAACCAACATCTAGCTAGAGTATTATTTGATTAAGGAGTTGATAAAAGTTTCGTATCTATATCTCTTGCTTCTATGCTTAATATCCCACTAATTACACTAGATACCACTTATGACATTGAAATGGCCGATGGAAACCTAGTAGGCACTAATACCGTTATCCAGGGTTGCACTCTGATTTTGTTAAACCAACCTTTCGAAATTGATCTTATGCCGATTAAACTCGGTAGTTTCGACGTCGTCATGGGTAAGGATTGGTTATCTAAATATCATGCTAGAATTATATGTGACGAGAAAGTCGTCCACATCCCCATCGACGGTGAAACTTTGATCATACGACGTGATCGAAGTAAAACCTGACTAAACCTCATGTCCTGTATTAAAACCGAAAGATATATATCCAGGGGATATCAAGTTTTCGTAGCCCAAGTAATGGAGAAGAAGTTAGACGAAAAACGATTAGAAGATATACCAGTAGTCAGAGAATTTCCTAAAGTTTTTCCTGAAGATCTACCCGGCCTTCCTCCAGTTTGCCAAGTAGAATTTCAAATAGATTTAATTCCAGGAACGGCACTAGGATTAAGGCTCCTTCAGAAATGCAAGAATATCAGCCAACATACAAAGTGTTGGCAGGAATAAATGTTTTTAACTTTACGACAAGTACTTTGCCCTGAGGAGCTCCTGTCTTATTTGTTAAAAAGAAAGATGGATCTTTCAGAATGTGTATCGATTACCGAGAGTTGAATAAACTTACCGTAAAGAATCGTTACCCATTACCCAGGATCGATGACTTATTCAACCAACTTCAAGGTTCGAGTGTTTATTCAAAAATAGACTTAAGATCAAGCTATCATCAACTGAGAGTCAAGGATGAAGATATTCCCAAGATTGCTTTCAGAACACGGTACAGACACTATGAATTTTAAGTGATGCCATTTGGTTTAACTAGCGCGCCTGCTGTGTTCATGGATCTTATGAACGTGTGTGCTTACACCTTATTTCGGATAAATTTTTTGATAGTGTTCATTGATGATATTCTTCATATTAATCCCATAATAAAGAAAAACCGCAGAATCACTGAGTATAATCCTAGATTTACTCAAAAAAGTGAGATAATTGTATGCCAAGTTCCCAAGTGTGATTTTGGATTAGTATCATTCAGTTTCTTGGGAACGTAATATCATAGTCAAGGAATTACGTTAACCCCGCCTAGTTAAGGAAGTCAAGGATGGGATCTACTACCACACTGATATAGTACGCAATTCTTAGGACTTGCCGGCTACTATCGGAGATTTATCAAAGATTTTTCGAAGATTGCAAAGTCTTTGACAGAATTAACCCAGAAAAAACGAGGGAAGTATATCTAGGGAGAAAACCAAGAGTCAGCCTTCCAACTGCTAAAAATAGATGCTTTGTGAAGCTACAATCTTAACATTACCAGATGAGAAACGTCGATTTGCTCATTACTGTGATGCATCACATCAAAGGTCTTGGGAGCTGTGTTAATGCAAAGAGATAACGTTATTTGCATATGCGTTCCAACGCTTATGCCTCATAAAAGAGAACTATACCACACACGACCTCGAATTACGGCAGTATTGTTCACTCTTAAAATTTGGAGACAATATATGTATGGCATAAAGTGCACTTTGTTCACTCATCATAAAATCCTTCAACATATCCTTGATCAGAAAGAGTTGAACATGAGGCAACGCCGCTGGCTAGAATTGCTCGCAGATTATGATTGTAAGATTCGTTACCATCCTAGAAAGGCAAACATTGTAGCAGATGCCTTAAGCCAAAAGGAACAAATCGAACCACTCCGAGTTAGAGCATTAGTCATGACCCTTCACCCAAATTTACCATCACAAACCCTCAAAGCCCAAACTGAGGCGATCAAAGAAGAGAACATTGAAGTTGAGAACCTACGAGGAATGGACAAAGCATTTAAAATACATCCTGATGGAACCCGTTGTATCAAGAACCGAAGTTGGTTACCACTCTTTGGTGATTTGAGGGACTTGATCATGCATGAGTCCCATGAATGAAAGTATTCCATTCACCAGGTTCTGACAAGATGGTATCAGGTCTAAAGTAACTCTATTGGTGGCCTAACATGAAGGCAATCATCGCTGAATATGTCGGCAAGTGTTTGACATGCTCTAGAGTTAAAGCAGAATGTCAGAAGCCATCCGTCTTGCTGATACAACCAGAGATTCCTACATGGAAATGGGAAAGAATAACGATGGACTTCGTTACAAAACTTACCAAATATACTCGATCAGACATGAGTAATTTAGGTATTGTAGACCGCCATACAATCAGCACCTTTCATCCCCATCAAAGAGACCAATAGTATGGAAACCCTTACAAGATTGTATATAAAGGAAATAGTCACACGGCATAGAGTGCCGATATCCATCATCTCGGATCGTGACAGTCATTCCTCATCAGATTTGGCAGTCAAATGAGGTGCTGTGGTTACTCAATTAGACATGTGTATGACATATCATCCACAAATGATGGACCGAATGAAAGAACGATACAAACACTCGAAGACATGCTTCGAGCTGTGTTAAGTTTTTGGAAAATGATGGGGTGACACTTACCACTTGTTAGAATTTTCTTTCTAATAACAGTTATCATGGAGTATTAAGCATAACATTCGAGGCCTTTTTGGATGAAGTGTCATTCACCTATTTGTGGGCGAAGTTAGAGATGTACCAACTAACAGGACCAGGATCAATCCATGAAACACTAAAAGATTGTACAAATTCTGACAACGCTTGCAAATGCAAGAGACGACAAAGGGAGTTATGGCATTATAAGGCAAAAAAACCTTTGGAATTCCAAGTTGGAGACCGTGTTATGTTAAAAGTGTCACCTCGGAAAGGTGTCATCCGATTTGGAAAGCGAGGAAAGCTTAACCCTTGGTACATTGGACCATTTAAGATCCTTGCTAGGATTGGCCCAGTGGCATACAGACTTGAGCTTCCTGAAGAACTCAGTAATGTCCACAGTACCTTCCATGTTTCTAATTTAAAGAAATGCATATCTGACGAATCCCTTATCATTCCAATGAAAGAGCTTTGGCCCGATGACAAACTCAATTTTGTTGAAGAACCCATAGAGATTATGGACCGAGAGGTCAAACAACTAAGACAAAGTCCCATTCATATAGTCAAAGTAAGATGGAACTCTAAAAGAGGACCAGAATTTACGTGGGAATGCGAAGATCAAATTCGTGCCAAATATCCACATCTATTTCCAAACATCACTCAAACATCCAACTAAATCTCGGGATGAGATTTCTATTAAGGTCGAGAGACTATAACAACCCATAATTTTCATCTATGTAATTATCCATCTATTAAATTAGATGCAATTTTCCTCAGTGTAATTTCCATCTATTAAATTAGATGCAACCATTTTCACGAGAATATTTTTGCTTTATTCCATCCATAATGTAACGTAACTTACATTATCAAAGTAAATGAGCTCACGCAACCACCAATGCCAATTTCATCAACGTTTATAGCAAGTAAACGTTATAATATGTCAAGCAATATGTTTTAATCACCATTTTATCATACATTATCCATTTAAAGAACTTTCCATAACGTTATATCCAAAACGGATTTTAATGTTAACGTTTATATCAAACCCTAACTATATGTAATGTTTACATATAATACAAATGTTCAAGCTTATAAGACAAGTGTACAAGTTATCTATGTATAATATTTGAATATAATTCCCTCCTAAACCCCAGTACAACTCATTTGAGCTCATTGTACAATCCAGACAAGCATAGAATACAAACTAGCTCATTTCACTCTAAAATCTTAAGGCATTCGTATATCTTTTAGGCTGGAGTTACAACTCCCTAAGCATATATATTTAAAACATTATTTCCTCATTTTCATACCTACGCGTCCTAAAACTAAAACACCTAACCGAAAAACTAATCGAACCTGTCACCCCTAAATAGCTCAACAAGTGTTTAAACCAAGCTATCCCCCTTACACTATGGTCAAACCTGCCTACATCACCTCTCATCAACCACTTGTCACCACCCTTTAGCTCTAAGATTAAGCACCTCGCCACCTCACCACCTCCTTGTAAGCTACTTGCACCCTTAAGCTCTAAGCAAAACCCTTGTCACCTCCTTGGTTAGCCGCCCCCCCCCCCCCCCTCACCTCTATACACCTCTCCATGCTACCTCCTAGCTCTCCTTAGTCACACCTAGCTAGTCTTGGCCACCACTCCAAGCCTACTTGGTCACCACTTCTTCTAAACTTTGTCCCTACTCTTCCTTTTGCACTATATATACACGCATACATGCAAACTATCACAACTCACCATTCAAACTAAACACCACCTCAAAACTATGATCTAGCCAAGAAATAGAAGAGAAGTAAGGAAGATTAAGCTAAGTAGAAGTCAAAGTTAAGAAGGAAAGAAGTTCTTGAGTTCATCTCCAAGTTTTCAAGTTATAATAAGCAATTTCGACCCATTTCAAGCTCTAGTAAGTCTTCACCTTGTTCCTTAAGCTCTTGTCTTGTTTTAAATCCTTAATAAGCTCTATTAGATCATGTATAAGCTTCTTGTATAAGCCTTGAACCATAAAACCATTTGTTTGGTTTTCCTAAACCAAACCGTGCCCTAAATAACCCTAAAATCCATTTTTCTAACCCCTAAGCTAAAAGCTATAAGATGTTGTAATAATCTATTTCTATAATCTTACTTATCACTTTTATAATCATTAAAACTAATCCTAAAAGCCCTAACCCATCGGGTTATTGTTTCTAAACCAAACATGCCCATTTTGGATTTTTAAGCTCATAAGCTCTTTTCATAAGCTACAAGCTCATAAAACTTACTTATTTTAGCTTATAGTAATAAGCTATAAGCTACAAAATTGATTTTTGAGATCAAACTTACAAATATTATGGAATTTGGACTAAAACGCAAAACATTTCATGCATAAGGGTATATATTGTAACTTTTGAAATTATTAAAACTTCGGGCCAAAAATGTAATTATCCTAAAGTTAAACTTCAGGGGTTTATCTTGTCAAAACCTCTTAAGTTAGGTTTAAATGTGTAATATATAAAGTAAAGGTTAAATTGTAATTAATTATATACAAGGGGTATATTTTGCATTTTCCTTATTCTTAAGGGTATAAATGTAATATTTTTATTATTAAATTATAAAAATATTTTTTAAATAAATTATAAGACTCAATTTTTATTAAAAAACCCGACACAATTGTCGATTAACATTTGTCGATCGAACTCTATAACTAATTATGTATATATTTACATAAATTTATCATCCACTAGCTTTTGAAGAAACTTAAAATGATAAAATCTTATCATTTAAACTATAACGTATCACGTTACTAGGGAATTTCATGTGAGGTGTTTTCATTTGGGTAGATGTTTTGACGAGTTGTTGGATTTACGATTTAAAGTGTCCTAGCTCCTTAAACGTTTACTACATGACCTCTGGATTATGATAGCCCGAATAGTGCTACGATATTTCCATAAACTAAATTAATATCTACGTTAAACTTTATGAAATAATGTTTTGGAATATAATCAATCGAACTAAGACTTGACATATTACCCCAGGTTACGTGACGAGGCTGTTTACTCCCATTTGAATTAAATTTCAAATCAATCAAGTACCTTATCAAGGTGAGTTCATAGTCCCACCTTTACATGTTTTCTAAACTCCATAGGGAGATACATGCTATAAACATGAATACAAGTATTTTCTAACTGTATGCTATCCTGATATATTATTGCCTAAGTACCTCTATTTGCCATAAGGCCCACTATCATGAACCGTTAATTACTTGTAACCGACTGTACTGGTTGAGTAAGCGCGAATGCCGTGAATAGATATATTGGGACTGAACTTCCCTGTCCGGGTAGATAACAACGCACTACTATGTAAACGGACGCATTTCTGTTATCCTCAAAATATTGAGTCGAACAATGGAAGTTCGTTCATAATTATATTAAGTCTCGGTCACTAAGTTAATATACGTTGTAATAGGCTAGACGGGTAAACGGGCTCTTATTTGTAATCTAATCGGTCACATGTATCGGGCGAAAGCCCAAGTAAACCCGAGCCCGGCCCGTAGAATTACTAAAGGCATGCAAGCCTTTTAGTCTTAACTATAAATACCCCTCTCCAAGGAAGGAGAGGGTGTTGGTTCATTTGTAAACTTTTGATATTCCAAGTAAACTTTCCATTTTCTCTCTCTTGTTTCTCTCTCTAAATTTCTTCTATTTTCCTTCTCTTTTCTTCTTGTATTCGAGCAACAAGTAATGAAGTGAAGTGATTAAGGGTTTCTGACATTTGGTATCAAGAGCCTCAGGTGTTTAGTGTTTGATTCGTGGTTTAAAAATCAAATTTCGTGTATTTTTGTTGTTGTTTTTGTTCGAACTAGAAAAACAAGAAACATCATGGTTTGATCTTTATTTCGTGGCTAAAATGACTAAAGTTGTGTACTTTTATGTTTAGAACAATCCCTTGTATCACTTATTAAGGTTCTATAGCTTAGTTAGTGGATAAATGGGTAAAATCGAGCTAGTTTGATGTTTATTCGTCACTGCATTTTGACAAAGTTCTTGTTGCGTTTTGGCCAAAGTTCATTGCGTTTTGATCAAGTTCATTGCGTTTTGACTCATTGCGTTTTGATCAAGTTCATTGCGTTTTGACTCGTTGCGTTTTGATCAAGTTCATTGCGTTTTGACTAAACGTTACTCTGCCCAAAATTTTTATACAATGTGTTTTGATCAAAGATAGTTGCGTTTTGAGAATATATATTAATCACCGTTTAATCAAAACATAACATCCGCGCATCAGGTGGTATTTGACCGAATTTGGGAATATATATTAATCACGTTTATACAAAACATCTCTCAGACAAACAAACTTCCATGGACTAATTACGAGGACTTTTGAGACTTTTATTTCGACTACAAGAACATAATCAACAAACTTTAACAACAACAATTAACTTTTCATGGTTTTCTCTTGATTTTGTAAAATCCCGCGAAGGAACTCAATTTCTTGGTTTAAATCTTTGACTTGTAAAATCCCGTGGAAATTAATTACTTTCAATTAATCACAAATCCAATCAACACTTCATAACACTTAAGATCCTTCAATCATTTTTCACTTCATAATTCGTCAATCTTTCTCATGAACAACTCAATTGTAACTTCACACAACCGCAGTCAAATTGATCAACTACCATAATGGCAGCAGGTTCAAGGGATCGTCCACCAATGCTTGCAACTGGACGGATATGCACAATGGCGATCACGGTTTTATGATCATTGATACAGACCAACAGGTGATGCTTACGGTAAAGTGCATTCTTAAAGGTCCTACACTCCAACGATTGTCACAAACACCAGTGTTCCTTAACAGAGGATCTCCATCGTCCTGAACAAACAACTCGAGACTGTTTCGAATATGACTCCTGAGAACAAAGCTATTTTGATCAGAAAAGAGCGATTTCATTTAATATTGACTGGATTGTGATGAAATATACTAATGTTGATGCATGTCTAGACAGCTCAAGAAATGTAGGAAGCCATCAAAAGACTACAACAAGGTGAATCACTCAATTATTCAGATGTTCAAGGACCAAACATATTTGGGAGTTTGGTCATTCACCTCTCACGATGGAGAAAACAATGAAGTCTTACTACACAAGATTTACAAATGATAAATGAATGATCAGAAACAATTTGTCAGTTGAATCGATGCAAGTCAATGTTCAAATTCTTTAGCAACTTCAACCAGAATGATCAAGATTTGACATTCTAAAACAATACCAAAAGGAAGTTAATGAACTCCGTGCTGAAAGAATGGCCAAGAATGCTAACCCATTAGCACTTGTTGCTACTGCACAAACACTTCAAGACCCTTATTATCAAACATCAAAACCTCACAAATCATATGCACCACATCAAAAGCTTCACTTCCTAACCAGATTCATGCAACTACAAGATACAAAGGCAAAGAGTAGCCAAAACAAATCACACCACCATCTGAGTCAGCTTTCTGAAGAAGACAGTGATCCTGGAACAAGCTCAGAAGTTAAAGACATTCAGTAAATTTGGTCTCATTGCAAAGTCTTCATACTCTAACAAACCTACAACAAACAACCTTAGACTTCCTCAAACACCAGAAACAAGAATGTGGATACTACTCCAAGGTACAAGAATGACAATCAGACTGGACAGTTTGGGAATCAGAGGGCAGTGATGTTGTTGGGGCTAGAGAAACTGTAGGTGGTCAAGTAGTGCAACAGTCTGGGATACAGTGTTTTACCTGTATGAATTTGGTATTAAGCTATAGGAATTCAGAAAGCCAAAAAGGGTTAAAGACTCCACGTATCACAAGGAAAAGATGTTGCTATGTAAACAAGCTGAGAAAGGTGTTCAACTTCAAGCAGAGCAATCTGACTAGCTAGTAGACATGGATGAAGAAATTGATGAACAATAGTTGGAAGCACATTACAGTTACATGGCAAAGATCAAGGAGGTTCCTATGCAAGACCTCAGGAAGTGATTTATGAGCATTGGAAAAATGTACAATATGATACTGACGATAATGTGTTTGCCAATGACATACAACATTTTGACCAATCTGAATCCATTAGTAACACATGTGTAATGGAAACGGATGATAGTAATGTTACTCCTGCCTCACCGGATATGTGTGATAATGATATTTAGGATGACCAAAATGATGTAGAATGTGATGATAAGCATGTTGCACTTGCTAATTTAATTGCTAATTTAAAACTTGATGTCTGTTGAAAATAAAAAGATTCAAAAGCTATTAAAGAAAGCCAAGTGGCAACATTGATCAAGAGTTATCTGAGTGCAAATCTTATTCTTGGCGGAACTAGTTGAACTCTAAGAGAATCTAATGTATTTGGGATAGTTGCTTAGTTGCACTTCAAAATAAACAAACTGAGTTTGAGAGGTTCAAGGCCTTTAATGATCGTTACAGTTGTCTATGACAACTTGAACATAAGTTAAACGAGCTTAGGACTAATTGCTCAAAAAGAAATTGACATAAAAGAATGTTTGAAAGTGAAAGCCTACGAAATTTTGTTGGTCATACCAAGTCACATTACGAAGGTCTTGTCAAGGGAGAAAACCAAAGGTAATAACGGGATTTGATGGCTTAAGGAGAAAAAGATATGACAAAATGATTTCAATGGAAAAAAGATAAAGTTTTTGAATTGAAATTGTTTTACAAACGGAGACCTACCTTTGCCAATCCATGTACTCAAAAAGGCTCAAAATGAGTACCATGTTTGTATGCTGATCCACATGACCAATCTGATCCTGCAAACAGACTCGTCCCCGATAGGAAGAGACTTCAGGACTTTGAAGTAAGAGAGTCGATCAAAATTGAATAAGATGAGTGATATCTTTTTGACTACACAAAGTTAAATAGTCTTATGAATTTTTCAAACCCCCGATTAGCATTATGAAATTCAGTTTGCACATGCATATAAATAAGAAGAAATGTAGAGATAAATCATTGTGAAACAAAGCCAAAATATTTTCAACAAAATAGATTTCTTACCTGTGTCTAAATCAATAAGCAAATGTAGACAAAGCTATTAATGTCATGACAAATAACTTTATCATTAGAAAGAATTGTCAATCAAGCATTGGTAAAACATTCAAAACGACCTTCTTCATCTTCGTACCAATGCGCAAAGATATGGAAATCCTACTTAAGACATGTTTGGATGCCCCTTGCCCTTAAGACTCAGAATGATAGTTCGCATTTGTGCATGGAACTTAAGCAGAAATGCTTTGCAGATTTAAAGTACGTTGATCTCGTGAAGATGACTTGATGAACTTGAATCTGGATAGGTAGAATTTTCCATCATGTATGATATGCTTTTGCAAGAAGTGTGTCTAAAGATGTTATGTGTTCTTATTCGCAATCTTCATCTTATGATTTAGATGAGATCACTGAATTTTCAATGTTATATCTTCATAAAGTCAGGGAATGTGTCAATGTCTTGCAAAAAAGCTTTCTGACAAACTGAATTTGTCAAGTTAATGAGATTTACACTGAGCTTTTACAGAGTTTTGCTAAATTAGAAAAACACTCCATTTCTCTTGAAATCGCTTTACTAGAATGTCAAGAACAACTGAAAAATGACACAGTTTACAAAGAAAAGGCGTCAAATGTATTTTGGAAGGAACGTGAACAATATTTTGAAATATAAGATTTAAAAGCTCAACTGCAAGACAAGAACATTGCAATAAGTGAGTTAAAGAAACTCATTGAAAAATGCAAAGGAAAATCTGTGGATACTAAGTTTGATAAACCATCTGTTGTTCGACAACCAAATGCTCAAAGGATTCCAAAACCATCAGTTTTAGGAAAATCGGCTCCGTTTTCAGACTCTCTTGAGAGAAAATATTTTGCAAGAAAAAGTTGTTTTAAAAACTAATGTGTCAGTTGGTTTTATTCAAAACCGGTCACTCCATAGAATTTTCCTCAAACAGCAAAGCCAGCTGTAAGAAACACAAATGTGATTAAACCAGGCATGTATCGAATTGCAAGTAGTACCACACAAACTAGAGCACCATAGTTGAATTAGACTTCTAGGAATACTAATCCCTCGCGTTATTCTACATCTACAGGAGTGCTCAAAATAATGTTAGCAGACCACTGCTTAGGAGCAATCAAATGAAAGATAAGGTCGTGCCAAACACTGGTCATGTGAAGTTTAAGAGACAGGATAGTAGAAGAAAACCCAACCCTTGGATTTTGGTATTTCTAAATCAAACAAAGTCTGTAACTGGTGTAATGACAGTTTTAAATTCCAGAACTTCGAATGTTAATGTTGTTGTGCTTCTTGTGTGAAATGTGTGTTTATATTTGAATCATGATGCTTGTGTTTTAGTTTTAAAAACGTGAATGCTAGAACTAAGAAGCTTATGTACTTGACTATTAGTACTGAAAAAACCCAAAAGTAAAGTAACAAATCTGTTGGCAACACCCCATAAGAAAACAGTTGCATCAGAATCCACTCATTACGCAAATTCAAAGGTTACTATAGGATGTTGTGTAAGAAGACTAATTAGCATGGAAATGGTGGATAGCTCAACATTGCCCATCAGCATATTACCATGGGTTCCTAAGACCAAAAAGGAATGGGTTACCTAAAGTTAGGAACGAAAGTGTGATAAGAAAGTTAGTTTTTCCGTAGTAATGTATCTGGATAACTTATGTCTTAAAATCCCACAAACACTTTAGGATCCAATTTGTCATGTATTCCATCATCCTCTAATTCTCTTGCAGATTGTACAACTCATCCTATTCATTGTTGACTTTGGATGCACAAAGCACATGACGGGCAATCTATCTCTGTTGTGCAATTTTATGGAAAAATACTTGGGTACCGTTCGTTTTGGCAATGATCAATTTGTTCCAATTCTTGGTTATGGAGATTTGGTTCAAGGAAATATCACGATCAAAAGGGTTTACTACGTCGAAGGTCTCAATCACAATCTTTTCTCGGTTGGTCAATTCTGTGATGCGGATTTGGAGGTTGCATTTCAGAAATCTACATGTTTTGTTAGAGATCTTCAGGGAAACAACTTACTAACCGGTAATCGTGGAACTGATCTCTATACAATTTCTCTTCAAGAAACAACTTCATCAGCTCCAATCTGTCTCATGTAAAGCATCCACCACTAAGCATGGTTATGGCATCAAAGACTTTTCATCTCAAACTTTATCTACATCAACTTGTTTTCAAAGAAGAGTGTGAATTAGGTTTTACCAAAACTAAAGTATGTCAAGGATCAACTATGTTCCTCTTGTGAAGTGAGTAAAGCAAAACGAAGTTCATTCAAGTCAAAGACTGTTCCAAGTTCAAAAGGACGGTTAAATTTGCTTCATATGGACTTATGTGGTCCAATGCGGGTTGCAAGCATAAATGGGAAGAAATATATTCTGGTAATCGTCGATGACTACTCCAGATACACTTGGACTCTCTTTCTACGTTCCAAGGATGAAACACCAGAAGTTTTAAAAGACTTTCTCACGATGATCCAAAGAAATCTTCAAGCCCTAGTAATTTCTGTTCGCACTGACAGAGGCACTGAGTTCTTAAACAAGACACTTAATGCATTCTTTAAAGAAGAAGGAATTGAGCATCAAACTTTTACTCCTCGAACACCTGAACAGAACGGCGTTGTCGAAAGACGAAACTGCACTCTCATTGAGGCTGCTCGAACGATGCTCTCGGCTTCTAAACTTCCTTTTTTCCTTTAGTCTGAAGCAATTGTAACCGCATGCTATACTCAAAACAGATCAATCATCATCCCAGCTCATGAGAAAATGGCATATCACATTATTAATAAAGAAAAACCCTCAATTAAACACTTACATTCTTATGGTTGAACTTGTTACTAACAAGAGATGGTGAAAATTTAGATAAAGAAGAAAGAGAAGGGATACGTGCATCTTTAGTGGGATTACTCATCAGTCAAAGGGATATCGTGTCTACAACAAGAGAAAGGTTGATAGTGAATCCATTATCTCTAAAATTTGATGTAGATCAAGAGATGTCAGAGACGTCTTTTTTTTTTTGATAATGTCACTTCAGACCGCGTTCCCCAATGACAAAAGCGTAAGATATATGACAACCCTGACCGAACACCAGAACTACAAAATGTTTCTCCTTCAGCAGATACAATAGTTCCATCACAACAGGAGTTAGATCTTCTTTTTGGTCCTTTGTACGATGAATTTTTCAATGATGGTACTTCTCGTGTCAACAAGTCATCTTCTCCCACCGATAATTCTGCTCCACAAGACACACACCCTTCAACGAATATTCACCCTACATCGGAACCGACAACTCAAACAAATGTTCATGCTGAGGAAAACAACGATCATCAAGCAGAATTTACCAATCCTTTTTGTACACTGGTACAAGAAATTGCTGAGTCTTCCTCACCCAATATTGGTAATTCAAATGTGCATACCTTCAATCAACCTCAACATTCAGAATACCGATGGACAAAAGATCACCGTTACTCAAGTTCATAGAAATTCATCCATGCCAGTGCAAAAAGCGACAACTTTGCAAAGATCCTGAAATGTGTATGTTGCATCACCGTGAGAATTGTTGATACTGAAAAATCATTAAGGAAGCAAAGGCTGATTCTGCATGGATAGAAAGCAATGCTTGGAAGAACTTATCCTGTTTGACAAGACGACAAGTCTGGGAAACATCGTTCGACAACCTTTTGTGTAAACACCCAAATTGAGGTCGCAGCGGAGAAAGGGTCCGGGGCTGTTACTTCATAGAGCTAATAAACTAGATGTATACTTGATACGACCAAAAATGTCGTTTAAAAACTGATTACATTGGATTTAACAACGTATTTGTTACATAAACGAAGCTTCACTTGTCCACTTGTTATAATACAAAGAATTTCTAGCCTACAGTTATACAAATGTATTGCGTCCAAAATCTTTTACACATTAGATATACCAATCAAAAACCAATGTATCCCTTGTACTCTTGCTACTGTTCCCCTAAAAAACATTGCTTTAAAAACGTTCAACATTAATGTTGGTGATTTTAGGTTGATAAAAATCTTATATTGTAGGACACAAGATTTCCCAAGTGTATGATAATGCAACAGATGCAGACATCAGATAAATGTAATTATGTTGCTCTAAGCTCATGACACTGAAGCTTGACGTGTGTGAATACCAAATTAATGGCGTACATTGCCCGTGGTGATGTTCTAACCCGCAACATCCTACATTTGACATGGTATACGTTTGTTTGTCCAGTGATAGCTAATCACCCGAACGGGGTTGTCAAACCCAATAGATCTATTCATAACATTCGCGCTCACAGTCCAGTAATTTAAATATAATAATACTTTTATTATATTAAGTCCAGTCCGACAATTAAGGTATTTATAAACTCTATCTAAGTTTCATAAAGTACCTTAAAGTTCCAAGTTTGACAATTTTAAACCTTTTAATAAAGTTTGGTTAAATTACACTTTTAACCCCTAACTTTCCAAATTGTCATATTTAATCCTTTACTTTATAAAAATTACCTTTTTAATAAAGTATTTAATATTTAATTCAAAAGTAGTACTTAAGTTTGAAAAGTGTCAATTTTTAGTCCTTGGACTTATAAAAATCCATATTTACACTTTAAACCTTCTAGTTTACACTTTGACACTTTTAGTCCCTCAATTTATAAAATTATATTTTATAATCAAAACAGCCCCTTAAGTTATAGTACTGTCATAAACAGCCCCTATACTTATACTTTTCAAAAATATTAAGTTTTACCCCTCAACTTTTACATATTGTCGTATTTAGTCCCTAAACTCGCAAAATTACATTTTAAGTCCGTTTAAGTCCTAAAAAGTGGCAATAGATTCTTTTCGACTTCAATAAGCTAAATAAATTTGGTAAACTTACCAACAAGCTCGAACAGGCTTATTGGGCCTATTGGGCCTTAAAACTCATTTAAAAGCCCATTAACCATAAACATAGATTTAAACTTTTAATCTCGGGTCCGGTAATTTTATTAAGTCCGTTTAATTTATTAAAGACTCGAAAACTCGTGTTGGGCCTTGTTGGGCCGCGTTGGCTTATTAACTTGAATTGGTCTCGTTGGGCCCTTTATTCGGATGGATTGGTCCATATTAGGCCTAAAGCCCAATTGTTTCCATCTTTTATTCTTTTTGAAAATACACACAAACGTGCTGCCAACTTTGACCATTTGCATACATTTATACATGCGTTCATATTAGTATTTCCATCTACGTTAAGATGTCATGCATTTCCCAAGCTTACTATTAACATGTTCTTCCTAATCCTTAGCCAACGACTCGTCTAATATTACTTAAATCTCGTCAAGTAACTTTTTAGTTTTAAATATAAGTTACACGTTAAACATTACGCGTTAACCTTTTAAGGAAAATCACCACACTAGTAACTATGTATATCTTTACATACGCATGCATCTAGGGTTCTTGTGGTTAACTCGACAGTTAAACCATTGATAGTTACCAAGGACGTGACTCGTATGGCTCTTGCCATACTCGTCATGCCTTGGTGGCTTAGCCAAGCTAGTACATCGTGAGTCCAAGGACTCACGTCATCCCTAACGACACCACAATGCTAGCATGGACGGCGTGCATGCCTTGCATGGCAACCCATTCACGTCTCAAGTGACGTAACGAGGACATGATTGGCCTTGGGTCGCTAGACATTTGTGGGCAACGAAGCCACACATGGACCCCATGTTCTCGTGTGCCGTGACATAGTCACACGTCAAGTTCCAAACCCTTAACCTCTCGCAACCCTAGTCACGTGGGTATATATTGCAACGAAAGAAAATCACAAGGACGGGAACGTTAAGTAACTTACCACGAGGATTTTGTGTATCGACTTAGAGATACACAATGATCACGACACAAGCTTTGGAAAGATTTGCTTGAACCGAAACCTTACTCTTGTTTAACTCGAACCCTTTTCCTTATGACTCGTCACTCTTGTTTGTATGCTTCGAACTCGTTACCCTTGGGTTTCGTTGGAAACAAAATAGAAGAATAAGGAAAAGATGGTGCACTGTTGGAAGAATAGAGGTACAAATGGTTTGAGGTTTTCTTGCGCACATATACACAAAAGAATTATGAGAAAGAGACTTTCGTATTTCTCTTTGACTTGTTACCCTTGCTGCGTACAGAAGCACAAGGAAAGAAAAGGAAGTTTTTCTTCTTTGTGAAAGTTGGCAATGTGTGAGACAAACATGCATGTATATATATGCAATTCGTCCCTTGTCTTCTTTTGTATCCAACGAGTAGAAAGTCTTCATTTAGGGGGGACAAGCATGTTTTGATAAGTCATGTCTTCCTTGACTCTATATCCTAGGGTTAGTGAGGCTACACACATTAAACAATTGCTTGCCCATACTTTGGATGTGATCACTCCATGACCATAAAGAAAAGAAAAACATGCGTGTATATGCATACATTTGGCTGCCGTGTTTGTGCTCTTTAGGAGACAATTTTTGTGTATTGGGTATAAAAGTGGGTATTTGTTGAAGCGTAGAAAAGTTTTTGTGGTTCCGGGAGTGCCTAAACGTAATTTATCGCGAAACGTATACACTTTACGTATCCGATAAAAATAAAATGAACAAAGTTAATAATTATCCTTAAAATAATTATATAACCCTTGCTTGATGTAAACATTTAATTGTTTGATGCCCGTTTACATTGAACGTTAATTTTTGGCGTACGCGATTTAACTTAACGTTTACAATTTCAAGCAAATGCGTACAATACAAAAGGTACATTGCGAATTTGTTGACGTCGTCAATGACTTGAAAACACAGGGTGTTATAGACTTCCCCCGTTAAACGAGCCTTGTCCTCAAGGCTCACAATGCAGCACTTGACGATGGTGTGATCTTGGCGAAGAGGTGTGGATATTTCTTCTTGAATTGGTCTTCACGCTCCCACGTATACTCAGGACCTCTCTTGGAGTTCCATCGAACTTTGACCAATGGGATCCGACTTCTCTTCAACCGTTTAACTTCTCGGTCCACTATTTCTACCGGTTCCTCAACAAAATGGAGTTTGTCGTCCAGATGAAGTCCATCCAACGGAACGGCTAATGGTTCGTCGGCATGACACTTTTTCAGATTAGATACATGAAATGTATTATGGACTCTGCTCAATTCTTCTGGAAGTTCAAGCTTGTAAGCCACTTCTCCAACTCTTTCAATCACCTTAAAAGGTCCAACATACCTAGGGTTTAACTTCCCCCGTTTGCCAAAACGCACGACCCCTTTCCAAGGCGAGACCTTAAGCATGACTTTATCTCCGATTTGGAATTCCATTGGTTTACGCTTCAAGTCAGCGTAACTCTTCTGTCGGTCACGAGCGGCTTGCATCCTTTGCTTTATCTGAATGATTTTCTCGGTGGTTTCTTGGATTAGTTCTGGACCGAGTATCTGAGCTTCTCCAACTTCAGTCCAACAAACAGGTGAGCGACACTTTCGACCATAAAGTGCTTCAAATGGTGCGGCCTTGATGCTAGCGTGATAGCTATTGTTATATGAGAACTCGACTAATGGCAAATGGTTAACCCAACCCTTTCCAAAGTCGATCGCACAGGCACGCAGCATATCCTCGAGAGTTTGGATTGTCCTCTCACTTTGCCCGTCTGTTTGTGGATGGTATGCGGTACTCATATCCAAGTTTGTACCCAAAGCGCTCTGAAGTGACCTCCAGAAATTAGATGCGAATCTCGGGTCACGATCGCAAATGATTGAGACGGGTATCCCATGCCTCGTGACCACTTCCTTTAAGTACAATTTAAATTAGAAGTTGTAAACCTAGTTAGTTATCTTGTATATTAAATGCCCAAAACAGTTGTATGTAAAATATTTTGAAATTTTAAACCTTAAAAAATATGGGTAATACAGCTAAATACCAATTCCCTGTGGATATAAAGAATCACGAAATCGGGACTTATAACGAAAGGAGATAATGGTCAAAACAAGTTTAGGAAAACGTTTTCTGGCAAAATGGTTTTTATATAATACCTGTGCTTATTTTGTTTTTGTTTTTGACCCGTTTCGGGTCCGGGTCGGAAAATGTTTATAGAAGATGTTTTGTAGAGCTCGATCACACGCAAAAATGTTAGTTTACTTTTGGGGGCGGTTCCGTAACTCATTATAACGAAGAAGTTATAGCATTTATAAAACCGGACCTGCACGTATTATTTTTATAAAATGGTTGCTGTTTGGAATATTAATTAGTGTTTTCGGGCCCGTTTGAGCTATAAGAACTTAGTAGAAATAAAGTTAGTAACATTTTTATATATTTTTATACGCGTCGTAAACTTTATTAATATTATTTTGCAAAAACATTTAGACTATAATTTATGTTTGGCTGTTAGAAAATATTATAAACGTATATACTTATTTATATTAAATGGCGAACTTGACGTAAACACTATTTTGGCTAAACGCAAACTATTAGGTGGTGATATAACGACAATAAAAGTGCATCATTTTATTTTTGCTTGCGTTATTCCAATTTGACCATATATTAAATTGGTTGCTTGTCAGGAACCTCCTTGACGATTTACTTGGTTGATTTCTTAAAATCATATACTTTAACTGAGGTTGCAAATTTATAGCCCTGCTTTAACTTGTTATCACAGCTTTACAAATTCTCGGGGTGAATGCGTTGTTATTTTACTTATGGACACAAAGTACCTTTATTTTCTTTTAAATGATTACGGATTAGCCTAAGTAGCGATAATCCACTATGCCTGAATTATCATGAACCGTTAATTACTTTGTGTAAGCGCGAGTGTTATAAATAGATCTATTGGGATTGACATCCCGTTCGTGTAAGTTAAGCGCTTACTAGTTCGATGGAATGCGAAAGCTAACGGACGTTATTACCATGTCGGATTGCGGGTGTCTCACTTTGGACACTCCCTAGGGTTTGATTCATAAATTGCATGCATAACTTTGTCTAGTTTCGGTGTCATGAGCTTAGGGCAATCGTAATTACTTTTCTGGATATTGTATAGCCATGCATATATTACTAGTGAAACCTTGCGGTCCAACCTTGTTACTTACTTAAACCTATGAACTCACCAACTTTATGTTGACCTTTTTAAGCATGTATTTCTCAGGTGCTTAACCGTTATGACGTATTTGAAGTGCATTGGAGTCATCATACATCAAGATCGTTTTCATGGATTTTCTCTTATTAAACTGTCCTCGTTGTATTAGAACTTATAAATTGTTGTGATGCAAACTCACGGGACCACTTGTCAAAAACTTATTTATTTCAAATGTATCAACGGAGATATCTTTTAAACGACTCATATAGTGGTCGTTCTCTTGTTTATTTTTCGTGCTAATGTATTATGAAAGTAACGCTCCCCAATGTACTCTCCGCTGCTACATTTTTCTTTGGGGCTGGTTACCATAAGTATTTTAGGTGATTACACATTTTTTAAGATTATCTTTCAAATGACGATATTTTCACGTCGTACCAATATATGTAGAGCGCTAGCGCGGTGTGTGACGACAATATAAATTGAGGTAGGGTCTAATATTATAGAGATTATGAGGGTCAAAAAGTGCTTTTTAAAAGCGACTTGTAGTCACCAGTAGCTAAAACAAAATACATAAAATTTTATTGTTTAAAAATCAATACCTTTTAATCATTCAAAGATGATATTTTCACATTTGAAGTCGTAAGTTGATTTTTACACATTTACATATTATGCCATAAATAATTTTGCATCGATTTTTCATAAATTTTGTCCTATGTCATAAATTTAGACTTAACTTATTATCGCAATATACAAATTTTTAGATTTGATATCCAATTTTTATATTTCGGATTTAATGAGTCGAGTTGCATTATATTTAAGGTTATTATCGAAAGAATTAATGATCGATTTTTTTTCATACAAAAACATAGTATACCTATAAAATATTGGCTACATTTTAAAATTAAAGTTTGCATTTATGATGTTTTTCAAAATTAAATTGAGTTTGTAGTTACAAAGTTTCATATATAACACATTTATAAACTGAATTTTTTCTAATTAATAAAATAAATGTTTCAAAAGTCTTAAATTGGAAGAAAAAGTTTTGTAAATGTTTAAAAATTAAGATTTCGTAAAAAAAAAAGAAGGCATTTATGCTTTATAAGTAGTTAAGATACTAAGGAGCAAACCAAAATAACAACCTAAAATACTATTCATTAGAATAACGGGGCTAAATAACGCCCCTTTATCTATAAATATTTTCAAAAAAACTCCTTTATGCCATACAACATTTTCAATAACGACACTGTTATTTATAAATATTTTCAAAAAACTCCCTTTCGTTATACAACATTTTCAATAACGGCCCCGTTATTAATATTTAGCATCTTTATTAATAAATATATTTAAAAAAAAACCCTTACGCTATACAACATTTTCAATAGCGGCCACTTTCCTGTTATTTATTAATATTTTCAAAAAAACCCCTTAAGCTATACAACATTATATATATGGCCCCATTATTTATATATGGCCCCGTTATTTATAATTATTTTTAAAAGTTCCCCTTACGCTATACAACATTTTCAATAACGGCCCCGCTATTTATAAATATCTTTAAAAAACTCCTTTACGTTATACAACATTTTCAATAACGGCCTCATTATTAATATTTAGCCTTTGTATTTATAAATATTTAAAAAGGAAACCCTTACGCTATACAACATTTTCAATAGCAGACACGTTCTCGTTATTTGGCCTCGTTATTTATAAATATTTTCAAAAAACCCCCTTACGCTATACAACATTTAAAATAATGGCCGCATTATTTATATTTTGCCACATTATTTATAAATATTTTCAAAAAACTCCCTTACATTATACAACATTTTCAATAACAACCCCCTTATTTATAAATATAAAAAAAACCCATTACGCTATACAACATTTGGAATAATAGCCCGTTATTTAAAAATATTTTCAGAATACCCCCTTACGCTAAACAATGAAGCCAACACGAAAGCTTCGCTTCAACGCGCGAGGTAAACGAATCGTTACTACCATCTACTAGTTTAACAATTAGTTTAATATATATAATATATAACATACTTTTATCCTATCTTTTCTTTATCTATCGGGAGGTGATTTGCACACTCTTATTTTTTATTTGCACACTCTAATTTATGCAGTAAGCAGTTGTACATTTATTATATACTGCTTTTTTAGGTTGTACATTGGAGTGTGCAAATAAAAAATAAGAGTGTCACAATCATCTCCCTTATCTATATAACCTATGCCACTCATTACTGTAAAACCTACACACATGAACTTCATCGCCTATGCCCTTGTCGTTCCAAAAACATGCACAAACACCACGACGACCTAAAATATGACAACTAACAATTTCGGATTAGAATTATTTCATAAACTTGAATGTTTTATTATAAACACGTGAATATTTGACTTTACGTATAACCGTTAGGTTATCTCGCGTATAACAAAAACCACGTTTGGACGTATTCCGTCACTAGACTAAGTTTAGTCTATGTTTAACAAGCATATTATTATTCTCATGAGCACAGTTTTTAAGTCATATGTATACGGTTTTAAATTTTTTACGTAAATCTTTTAAGTCTTGCGTTATATTTCATGCATGCATGCACTACATACCCAATACCTTCACCACATTTGAGGTAATAATACAACAAATATATGTACATTCAAAAATCATTTTCTCTCCCCCTTTTACTAGCAAAATCAGCCCCCACCTCATAAAAAGATACACCAACACCATCTTTCTTGCCTTTAAACACCATCTTACCCTAACCATAACTAAACACTTAAAGCCACAAGACATGGAGGCTTTTTGATGAGGTGTCATTTTATATACTTTTTCAGGATCATTTAACCCCCTAAATCATGGAAATATGCTCTAAAACGTGCTTCATCATTTCTTTTTATGTTTTTAGCACTTGGAAGGCATTTTAAGGGAATACACATGACTTGGGCTCATTTTGGGAAGAAACGGATGAGATTACAACTCTACACCAAATTCGATGAAGAAAAGCCATACAATGGCTTGAGACGGCGTCATAAAACACTGTAACGGCTACAGGATGTCAAAGAGACGGCGTCTGGATTTCTGGAGACGACGTCTGAAGTAGTCAACTTAAAGACACCTTAAGAAGATTCAGCGTGGAGACGGCATCGCGATTTACAAGAGATGCCGTTGCGCCTGTTTTCCTATATATACAAACTCATATTTAGGGTTTTAAGTGTGGAACTCGGGAGTCATATTTAGAGTACGATTTATATCAGTTTGAGGGTTGATTTTAGGGTTCTTAAACCCTCTTGTATCTACCTTAACTCCATGTTTTAATCAAATAAAGACCTTCTATCCCTTTAATCTTTCAATATGTCTTGTTGTTTGATTAATTGTTATTCTTTGCTTTCTTATAACATGCTAGGATAGATTAATTAGTGTTTGCTTATGATTGCATGAAACTTAGTTTATAAATCCTTTTAATATTGCTTCTTGTTGATGAGTGTGCGCCTTAGGCTCTAGAAAACTAGCTTCTTAATTCCATGCGAAGACGTTTAGAGAAACGTGATTGTGTGAAAAGGATACCATCGCAACAGTCTTCATATTACCTTGGCCTAATATGGTTGATCACCTTTTAAGTGTTTTAATGCATGTAATATACTCTTAGGGGCCTTGTAATAGTTTTTATACTACATTACTTGTGCGTTGCTTTGACTATTTATTACATAGACGGCAGGTTCGTGTAATTCGTTCATAAATTAGGAAATACATACGCATTACATCACAAGTGTGACAAATCAATAGGATTAGGAGAAGAAAACTAAGGACTAGTGCAATGATTAGTGAACAACACCGTATTGTTGCCTATAAGACGATTTCACAAGTAGATTAGATTTAGAATATATCAGTAGAGTTAATTAGCTTAAAACAAACTCCTTTCAAACCCGAGATTTTACTTGCTTTCTAATAAATATAAAAATACAAAAATAATCTTCTCTCAACCCTTAGAACTTAGTTACATTTAGTTCGAGCCTTCATAAACTATTCCCTTAGAGAACGATAATAACCCCCCGAGTCTTGCCTATACTACTTTGTAACGATTAGGTACACTGCCTAGGGATTTGTAAAACTTGTCTTTGCAACAACCGAACATCAAGTTTTTGGCCCCGCTGCCTAGGGAATAGTCTAGGTTTCAAATTCTATTTAGCATAAGTCTACTCACTAGATTCCTATCTAGCGAGATTTTATTTTCTTGTCAATTAGCTTTCTCGTGGTCTATCTTTTTCTTTGTTCCATTTGTTTTGTTTTCCCCTCATTTACCTTTTAAAATGACTCGTAGCACTGTTAAAAAATTGGAGGAACCCCTCGATGAACCCGAAAGAGAAATACATAGGCGTAGGAAAGCGACTAGCCACCAACAACAAAACGAAACCTTATCCATTGTCGAAAGGAATCTCTTCGATGACGAAACCTCGCCCATCATCAATACATAACCTACTATAACTCCCCCAATTAAAAGCCTCCGAGAATATTCTTCCCCCAATTTTGTTGGATTTCAAAATTTGATCATTTTTCCTAGGGAACGAACAAGAAAAATCTTGAATTCGCAAGATATTTGGTTGATAAAAAACGTCTACACATTTGAAGGATTAAAAAGTGAAAATTCCATCCACCATGTCAGACATTTTCTAAGCTTGGTAGATCATATACAAGCCGACGGGGCCACAAGGGACGCATCTAGACTCCATTTTTTTCTTTTTACTTTAAAAGGAGAAGCCAAGAAATGGTTGAAGAGAATTCCCCCCTCTCAAATCACAACATGGGATCAACTCATGACAAAATTTCTTGATAAATTCTTTCCTCCAGGACGTACTTCGATCATTAAGGATATGATCATCCGATTCCGTCAAGGTGACAACGAACCCATCAAGGACGCCTGGATCCGTTTTCAAGATTTGATCCGACAATCCCCTCATCATGGAGTAAATAAATGGTTAATAGTTCAAATCTTTTATGACATCATCTCTCTTGATAACCGGTGGGCTTATTCATTTCACGTAATATCACATCAGCCAGCTCAATAAAGATGATGGATGGAATCGCATAGAGGAATATGTCCAATACCATGACATCACTTGGGAAGAGCCGGCACCTACGATGAACATCTCCTCCATCTCAAAAATAATAAAGCCCACCTTTGAAGGTCGCTTAAAGAGGGCTCAAGAACAACTTTACTACCTCACAACACCAAAAGGTGCGAAAAGTTTAAAAAACCCATACCTTATTTGCGACATCTGTGGAGGCGCTCATGAAGCTGACGAATGCGACTCAAATGGAGCACACGAACAAGTATGTCTATCCGGAGGAGACATCTATGACGACCCTTCCCTTTTGAGGTTCTATCAGAACGATGATATCCTGCCATAGGGCAATATACGACGAAGGGCAGAAGGAGAAGTAGGTCCTGAGTGGGTCATCAAAAGCAAGTATAAGGATAAGTTATCCAAATTTATGCTCGAAAAAGACCTCCACGCAAAAGGATTAGGTGAAATGCTTAACCAACATCATAGTAGAATGCATGAACAATTCTCTCAGATTCTTGTGACAATTGAAAAAAGCTAAACGTCAACTCCTAAATCTAATGCACCAAATTTTGCTATCACGACCAGATCAGGAACCACTACCCACGACCCTCCTTACCCGATTGCATCAAACTTAACTACTGTCAACAATACTAAAAGAACAATTGAGTAAGAAAGGCCTGAGGACGAAGGAACTATCACTACAACGAGCAAAAAACCCCCCTAGTTGCCTACCTTATCCCATCCCTCTAAATCATCCAGTGTGCCTTTCCCTTCGAAACAGAAAAAGGATGACGATGATGAATGACTCCTGTCTATCTTCAGACAGATTCATGTTAACCTACCATTCTTGGAGGCTATGATCTATATGTCAAAGGAAACTAAGGTTCTAAAAGATCTTCTCTGTCATAAGGAGAAACTCAAAAAAGCAGCCTCCTCAATCAAACTCTGTGAAGAATGCTCGACTGTCATCCAAAGGAGCTTGCCCCAAAAGAGAGTTTTACACTACCATGTCTTATCGGACCTTTGGCAGTAAAAAATTATTTGGCCGACTTAGGGGCAAGTATCAACCTTCTGCCACATTCTATTTTCTTACGGTTAGGGATCTCTGAACTAAAATGAATTAGGATGAGTATTCAGTTGGCCGATCGATCAGTTAAATACCCCATTGGAGTTCGTGAAAATCTATTGGTTAAAATAAATAAGTTCATCTTTTCGGTCGACTTTGTGATTTTGGAAATAAATGAGGATGAACTGGTTCCAATCATCTTGGGACGACCTTATCTTGCTACTGATTGTGTCGTAATAGACGTTCACAAAGGAAAGCTGAGTTTGAGAGTCAGAAATGAAACTGTTACCTTTAACTTAGGGAAGTCTATGAGATCTAGATATTCCCGCGACGATTATCTGTTCTGTTCCAATCATACTACAAAACTTATCCAAGAGCAATGGGTGGACACAGTTGACTATGATGGAAAATGGATCGAAACAGAAGAAGAAGACAACCCAAAAGAAATCCGAGCGGTTTCATTTTATCCACGACAAGAACCAATCGAACTACTAGATTGAAAAGCTCTGGAAAATCAGATAAAACCCTCAATAACTGAACCACCAAAGTTGGAACTAAAGGAGCTGCGAGAGCACCTTGAGTATGCCTTCCTACAAGAGGATGAACAACTTCCTGTAGTTATTTCTCTCGCATTATCTGCCCACGAAAAGACTAAGCTTCTCGAGGTCCTCAAAATTTACAAGGGAGCTATAGCCTGAAGCATTACGAACATTAAGAGAATCAACCCATCTTTATGTACACATAAAATCCTTATGGAAGATGAATTCAAATCGACCGTCCAACCTTAAAGACGAGTGAACCCAAACGCCAAACATCAAAGAAGTGGTAAAAAAGGAGGTCATAAAGCTCTTAGATGTTGGGTTAATCTACCCAATTTTTGACAGCCCTTGGGTTAGTCCTATTCAATTCGTTCCAAAAAAAGGAGGAATTACCATTGTAAAGAATGAGAAAAATGAGCTTATACCTCAAAGAACGGTCACCGGATGACGTGTGTGTTTCGTCTACGGGAAACTCAATGATGCAACTCGGAAGACCACTTTCCATTACCTTTCATTGACCAAATGCTCGAATGATTGGCTAGACATGAATATTATTATTTTCTGGATGGTTTCTCAAGGTATTTCTATATCCTTATCAGGCCAGAAGATCAAGAAAAGACTACGTTCACCTGTCCGTATGACACTTTCGCCTACAAAAGAATGCCATATGGATTATGTAACGCTCCAGCTACATTCTAACATTGTATGATGGCCATCTTTCATGAATTGATCAAAGATAGCATGGAGGTTTTCATGGATGATTTTTCCATTTTCGGAAGCTCTTTCGATCATTGCCTTGAAAACTTAGAAAAGATGCTCAAGCAATGCGAGGGACCAACCTTGTATTGAATTGGGAAAAATGTCATTTCATGGTAAAAGAAGGAATAGTCCTTGGTCATAAGGTTTCTAGGTCGGGAATTAAAGTAGATAAGGCAAAAATCGAATCAATTTCCATGTTACCATACTCTACGAATGTGAAAGCCACTCAAAGTTTCCTAGGACATGCAGGTTTCTACCGGAGATTCAAACAAGACTTCTCATAAATTGCACGCTTGATGACCCAACTTCTTGTAAAAGATGCCCCCTTCGATTTCTATTAAGAATGTATTCAAGCTTCTGATAAGTTAAAGCAAGAATTGTCACAGGCCACCATCATGATTAAGCCATACTGGTCGTTGCCATTCGAAATCATATGTGATGCTAGTGACTACGCTGTGGGGGCAGTATTTGGATATAGGAAAGATAAGCATTTTTAGCCTATACACAAGCAAAACGATGAACGAGGCACAAGAAAACTACATGACCACCAAAAAGGAACTTTTGGCTGTTGTCTTTGCATTTGATAAATTACATCAGTATTTAGTTTTATCTAAGACCATCATTTTCGCGAATCACTCCGCCTTGCAGTATCTCTTCGCAAAACAAGACGCAAAACTACGATTGATAAGATGGATCTTTCTACTTTAGGAATTTGATATCGAAATCCGTGATAAAAAAAGGCGCTGAGAACCTCGCAGCTGACCACCTCTCTCGACTTGAAAATCCAGATCTTGGAAAGCTAACCAGGGCAGAAATTCGAGACTTATTTCCTGAAGAACAACTAATGACGATCTCTGATAAAAGTGACGAACCTTGGTACGCATATTATGCTAATTATCTGACAAGTCGAGTGCTACCTTTTCGGTCTACCCGTCAAGAAAAACAGAAGTTCTTCAGTGATCTAAGGCATTTTTCTGTGACGAACCCTTTCTATTTAAACAATGTGCAGACCAAATCATACGAAGATATGCCTCCGAGAATGAGGCTGCCTAAATTCTTCGACAATGTCATAGTGGTCCTTCAGGAGGACATCATGGGATCACCACTACTGCAAGAAAAGTTTTCGAGGCTAGGTTTTACTGGCCAAATATCTTTCGCGATGCATGAAAACTGGTCCGATCTTGAGACGCATGTCTGTGAGCTAGTTACATTTCTATAAGGGATGAGACACCCTAAAAGTACATTCAAGTCTGTGAAATATTTGACGTTTGGGGAACTGATTTCATGGGGCCATTCCCTTCTTTAGATGGGAATAAGTACATCCTAGTAGCTATTGATTACGTGTCTAAATGGGTAGAAGCTTAGGCTTTCCCTACTAGCGATGCTCGAAACGTAGTAAATTTCCTTAAAAGATAGTTTGCACATTTTGGTATACCAAAAGCTTTGATAAGTGACAGAGGTACCCACTTTTGTAATTACCAAATGAAACGAGCAATGAAGAGGTACATAGTAGTTCATAGGTTTTCCACCGCATATCATCCACAAACCAACGATCAGGTTGAAAATACCAATAGAGCAATCAAACGAATTCTATAGAAAACTGTTGGAAACAATAGGAAAGAATGGTCTCACAAATTGGAGACACGCTTTGGGCTTTCAGGACCGCGTTTAAAACCCCTTTAGGAACAACTCCATTTAGAATAATCTATGGTAAAGCATGCCATCTCCCTGTTGAACTGGAACATAAAGCCTACTGGGCCCTTAAAGCTTGTAACATGGATTTAACAAAAGCTGGGGCCAAATAGATTTCTACAGATTAACGAATTGGATGAGCTAAGACTCGATGCCTATGAATCATCTATCTCTTATAAAGAAAAGGATGAAGAGATGACACGATAAACAAATTAAGACACCGACCGAATATGAAAAAGGGGATAAAGTGCTTCTTTTTAATTCTCGTATGAGGTTATTCCTGAGTAAATTAAAATCAAAGATGATACGGGCCATTCATTGTTAGTAGAGACATGAAAGGTAAGGCAATTGACCAGTGCGATGAGGAAGAAAATAAGTTTATTGTAAACAAGCAACATGTAAAACCGTATCAAAAAGACATGTCAAAATTTAATGCAGATGATGATGTCACTTTGGATGATGAAGGAGGAGTCATGTAAGGCGTGTGACTCCGAGTCTAGCTACAAGACTCTCTAATAAACAAAAAGCGCTTATCGGGAAGCAACCCAATCTTTTATTTTAATGCATTTTAGGAGTGTCGTGTCTTGTGTGTCTTATATGTTTGTTTTGAGTCATATGATTGTACTAATTATTCTTGTGGTTTATGCAGTAATTTTTTTAGGAAATAATTAATAGGGTACTTGTCAAGAATTTTTCCAAGAAACGAGGAACAATTTTCTTACAGAGTCTGGAGACAGCGTCTAGAATTTTTCCAGACGGTGTCACCACTCCAGCCATGTAAAATTCATATTTTCTTGAATTTTTGAAAAATTAATTTTGTGTAATTTTCAAAATTTTTAATTTTCCTAACCCTTGCAGAAAACCACAATGACATTAGTACATTCATCCTATCCTTACTGTTTTTGTAGTGTCTAAACCCTGATTATTGCGTTGTATATTATTATCCCGTCGACTTTTACGCCAGGTGTAGTTGTTTCTTGTCTTTGATTTGCAGGTTATATTTGATGAGAAGAAGCCAGGGAGTTCTTTGGATTCTCAGGTGGACGATTCTTGGATGACAATTTAACCATGATCATTTGTTTATTCTCCATTATTGAGCAAAATCAGCGGAGTACTAGTTTTTTTTTTGCCTTTTCTTTTTCTATTTATTCATTTTTTGGGTACTTGTAGAACATTGAGGACAATGTTCAAAATAAGTGTAGGGGAAAATAAAGCCTTAGAAACTATTTCTTCATTTGCCTTTGCTTTGTCCTTAAAACGAGTAATATACTGAAACGTAGCGTAGACGGTAATTTTGACCCAAATTTAATTTTTTATGGCACATGCCAACGACAACTTAGTTTTAATAGTGTCTCATTGGATAGGAGTTATATGACTAACACAAAAACCCTACCACTCTAAAAATTTCACCCCTAAAATGTAAAGTTCGCCCTTAGATCTTTAGGAATACAAGCATCCATCTTTGGTGCTTAAGATAGTTTTTACCTTTAGCTTGCTCAAGTTAAGGAATGAGTAATCATATGTGTCGCGTTCATGGTTTTGATCGTGCATGTATGGTTTTGTCGCTTTTTCTAGAGCATTGGTATTGGTTAAAATTATATGAGTGTGCCGGTATTATATTAAATTCTAGAACTTGCTTTAGAGATTCATCCCGAGACTGCTAGTGAGATTACATTCGTGTGATTAGGATTTACTAAATGATAAGAGGCACTAGGATAAACCTTTGTTTTAAACCTGTATTTGTTATGATGGTCACCTCGATCATATAACTACACACACACCTTGTTGTGCACTCATTTTTAGTGCTAGATAACCCTAGTACACCCTTCTGAGCCTATCCTTTTCACGGTTCTCGTAGTTTTCTGATGGATTCTAGATTATTAATGAAGAGCATTGTCTACACCCACACCAAATGTTACACCCAAATCACCTTAGCCTTCCTTGTATGTACTTATTTTTAGTACAATATTATTATCATATTTGTAAACCCTAGTTAACTGTATGCTTGAGTACGTGGTTGCTAAGCCGAGTCTTTTATTAGTGTATATAGTTTGGGACGATTGGGATTCATGGTAGTTTTTATTTTATGGAGAAATGGGGAAGAAATCAATTTATTACTCCCATTTGAGCTTATTGTACTCCATGTTTGTTGATCCTTCTAATTCGGGTCATTAGTTAGTTTATATATTAAGTATCAAAAACTCAAGTGTAGGGGCGCATTAATAAACCCCAAGTCATATATTATTTATGTTCAAGCAAATGGCAGGGCAAAAGTGTACGAAAAAAGAGAACAAGAAATAGGAAAATAAAAAAAATATAAAAAAGTAAAAAAAATATACGGGCTGCCATTTTGTTTATGTTAATGTTTGTGTCAAAAAAGAGAAAAGAAAAGAAAGAGTTTGATGTAGAGTTTGTATACCCCTGTCCTAGTATGGTCGAGTCTTGGCTTAGCAACGCCTTCGCATGTATTCTTGTAGATAGTTAACTCACCACCACCCAAATTCACCCAAATATTTCTCATTCGTTTCCGTTTAACTTACACCCAAACATCACAACCCTTCAAATACCCCTTTGATAGTAATTTCTAGCTAGGTGCTTACGCACGCAGTGGAGGTTTTGATCTTTTATCAAGCCTATGGTAATTTATATGCTATGACAGGTAATGAGTGTTAAGTTTCCGTTTCCCATATTGTTGTAAATTCATTATACACCCGAGAGAAAGAGAGAATCCAAACACTTATGTGAGGTGCTAGTATATAATTTCCGTACTTTTAATTACGAGGTCTAGTTGGTTGTGCCATGAATTATATTTATAGAGTAAGTTAAATGCCCCCGATATTGCTATTGTCTAGGTAGAAAAGCTCATTTGCTTGAGGATAAGCAAATCCTAAGTGTAGGGGTATTTGATAAGGTGTCATTTTATATATTTTTAGGGTCATTTAACCCCCTAAATCATGCAAATGTGCTCTAAAAACGTGCTTAATCGTTTCTTTTTGTGTTTTTAGCACTTGGATGGCATTTGGAGGAGATACTCATGATTTAGGCTAATTTGGAGAAGAAACGGACGAGATTACAACTCTACACCAAATTCGATGAAGAAAAGCCATACAGTGGCTGGAGACGGCGTCATAAAACACCGTGACGGCGTCAGGATGTCAAAGAGACGGCTCTGGATTTTTGGAGACGGCGTCTGGATTTGAGGGTTGATTTTAATGTTCTTAAACCCTCTTGTATCTACCTTAACTCCATGTTTTAATCAAATGAAGACCTTCTATCCCTTTAATCTTTCAATATGTCTTGTTGTTTGATTAATTGTTATTCTTCGCTTTCTTATAACATGCTAGGCTAGATTAATTAGTGTTTGCTTATGATTGCATGAAACTTAGTTTGTAAATCCTTTTAATATTGCTTCTTGTTGATAAGTGTGCGCATTAGGCTCTAGAAAACTAGCTTCTTAATTGCTTGCGAAGATGTCTAGGGAAATGTGATTGTTTAGAAAGGATACCACCGCAATAGTCTTAATATTACCTTGGCCTAATATGGTTGATCACCTTTTAAGTGTTTTAATGCATGTAATGTACTCTTAGGGGCCTTGTAATAGTCTTCATACTACCTTACTTGTGCGTTGCCTTGACTATTTATTACATAGACGGCAGGTTCGTGTAATTCGTTCATAAATTAGGAAATACATACGCATTACATCACAAGTGTGACAAATCAATAGGATTAGGAGGAGAAAACTAAGGACTAGTGCATGATTAAGTGAACACGTTTGTTTACCTATACGAGTTTCCACAAGTATATTAGATTTAGAATAGATTAGTAGTTTATTAGCTTAAAACAAACCCCCTTCAAACCCAAGATTTTACTTGCTTTCTAAAAAATATAAAAATACAAAAATAATATTCTCTCAACCCTTAGATCTTAGTTGCATTTAGTTTGAGCCTTCACAAACTATTCTCCTAGAGAACGATAACAACCACCGAGTCTTGCTTATACTACACTGCAACGATTAGGTACGCTGCCTAGGGAGTTCTAAAAATTATGTTTGCAACAACCGAACATCACTTTTTCTTCCCTTGTCCCTCTCACTTTGATCGGCTCAAGGAAGGGTTACATGACTCTAACCTATTCCTTCTTTCTCTTCTTGTGCTAGTAGACCATTCAACCAAGAAAGCACATTTTCATAAAACCCACTATACAAGAGACCTCTTAGTACACATGCAACACACACTCAAAAATAATTACACACACTAAATCTTAGTTCTCTCTCAAGTATTCAAGCAAGGTTCAAGTTTTGGTTAAGGATTTATAAGGGTTGATAAAGAAATTAGGGTTTTGGTATTAATAATTAAGGTTTTCTAAGCTCTTGGATTAGTTCTTGTGGCCTTCTTGACCTCAAAAACACCAAAAATTCATGTGATATTTCATTATATTCTAATTTACTCATATTTATCATAACATGCATTATTTTATATCAAGTTTATAGATTTGTAGTGTTGAAAGTTGTTTTAAACATTGGTTGTAAGAAAGCCCAAATTTGCACAAAAAATAACCCTTTTTGCAAGATAGTTTTAATCATTATAAAGAACCCTTTTGGCAAATCTCTTTTCACATCTTCTTTTCACTACGGTGATACTATAATGTCCTTATGGAAGATTGTATGTACAAATATTAAAATTATGGAAATTTAAAAGCATTTTCATATAAAATTTACAAAGGTGAGTGTTGTCAAATTCAGCTAAATCTTTTTAACAAACCTGCTTACCAACATTGATTTAGATATATTAAAGTCCAAATCCCAGATAGTGGCCAAACAATTTGGAAAGGTAATACATAGACAGTAAGTTGTGAGCGCTCGTTTTCGAGAGTTTTATTCGTTAAGAAACGAAGTGAGTTATGGCCATTTTAAAAGTCGTGTTTGAAAATCTAGGATAACCCCCCAAAAATTTTCCCCATAATTTTCTGCTCTATTAGAAAGTAATGTTTACTTGTTTTCAAAGCGTTTTTCACGCGTAAGACTTTATAAAACTTCACTACAAGTTTATATGGGTGATAAAGCTTTATAAAACTCAAATGCATATAGAATATATCGTATTGTACCTAAGGCGTGTTATTGTTTTAGCTCGCGGTTATGACACGTTGTTTCGTGGAACTTGCGTATTATTTTCGTCATTACTACTTTATTGAGGTGAGTTTCATAGCCTTACGTTTACTTGTTTAATACTCCTTTTGAATTACTTTAGGGTGAGAATACATTGCTCATTTTTACTTATGGACACAAGTACTCCAAACTTTTACAGATTACCTAAATACCCGTTAACCCACTATGGCCCCACTATCATGAACCACTAATTACGTAGTAAGCACGAATGTTGTGAATAGATCTATTGGGGTTGACACCCCCGTCTGGGTTTGCGGTGCTTACTTGATTACCATATCAAACTGGGGAATTCTAGGTGTTCTTGGGTTAGACACCTACCGAGGCAACAACTTGTAACAATGTAAACGTCGGTTAAGGCTTCGGTGTCACGAGCTTAGTGCAATAGTAATACTTTTTGTGATATTGTATTTGTTATAATAGTCACACCCAGAAATCTTGTGGTCTACGTTGTTATTAAATTAAACCTATGATCTCACCAACTTTATGTTGACGTTTTAGCATGTATTTCTGAGGTCCTTAATTGCTTGCATTGGTAGACTTGGAGCATTTCACTTGAGTCTTTTGCGGTCTCCTCATCATAAAAATTTTATTCATTACTGTAACGTTCGGTGTGAACTTCGTTTATTTTTGTTGTGTAATATCAAAACATGTCTTTGTTAAACCTTATTTATTCAATCGAACGTGTATTTTCTAAATGACTCATATAGAGGTCGTTCTTTATAACTTTTGTCCTTGTGCTATGAAGTCATACCTCAATTGTCTTCCACTAAGATATTTGGGGGGTGTGACATAAACGATGCAAACGTCACAACCTCCAGTGTTGCATGCCTTCATTGTTCCAAAGATTTGACATGTAAGAATTGTTTGACTGGTCGATTATAAACTCGATTTTTTAGAAGAAATTAAAAAGACACTGTAATGAATTTTGGAGTTAAGAAAGAAAGGAAACGAATAATCCTTGTGGTTTGACAAAGAAGGGGCAACTGGGTAATTTCGATGGAGAAAGCAAAACCACATTTTGTAGCAGTAGGTCCTTGCCTGCTGCAAGAAAACTGCATTGTGAAGGGTTGATAACGCAGGAAATCACTTTTCCAGATGTTCTTCCCAAACAGTCAAAATTGATTATTTGGATTTTCAAAACATAATAATCAGATAATCATGTTCATAACGCAATCCCAAACACCACCATAATATACTGATGTGTATCACATTACATGTTTAACTATGAAAGATTAGGAAGAAAAGGTCGAGCTAATGGGACTCATAAAATTTATTATTTGTTAATGCACTAAAATGTGAATAACGTGTTTTTATAGATTCCCCATATACGTCTACAGTAGAAAATATAAAACTAATGTTATGCATAGGATAGTAGTAAATACCAGCGGCGGACTTAGAACAAATCTAAGGTTCCTTCACTTAGTTGATGTGAAAAATTAATGGGTCAACAAATCAAACATTCAATAGGTCTGGTTAAGTTATGTCATACGGTGTTATTTGAATGATTAAAATAGAAAAAAATCTCTATACACGATTGACAATGTAAAATGTATGTATTGTAAAATAGCAAATAGGTCTTTTATTAAATTATGTTTTGTGTCATTTCATAATGAGATTTCACGCCTATTTATAATAGAACATGTCTTAGAGAATTAGCTAACATAACCCTAAATAAAAACCCTAATTAGGTCTCTTCTATGGGCGAAAAAATAGCTCCCTCTATTCCATCAATTCTGATCGCATAATCTTCTTCTTTCCTGATCCGAATATCATATAATACTCTTTTTTAATCTGTTAATCTTATGATTATAATGATTTAACAAGTTTCTTATTTGATTGATGTTTCTCTAAAGATTTAGGGTGCGATCTCTCATTTAGGGTTTGGTGTTTTTTCGTTCTTTAGGGATCTTTATTAATTCTTATCGACTTTCATTATGGAAGTCAGATAGTCCTTCGTGTATTTATATTATTGCCTTCCTTCAAAGGTTTTTCGTGATGAGATAGACGTGGATCTCATAGCTGCTGTGTTGATCTTTTAGTTTTCTTTGTTTAGGGTTTTTTAGGTTTCGTTTTGCTTGTTGCAGTCAAGAATGTCGAATACAAGTGATAAGGGTACTACGTTTGGAGATGGTGCTGCTAGGGTTGGTATGCAGCTTAGAAGTAGTCCAAAGGTGAGTACATCTTCTCCTTTGGTTTCTCCGTCTACTATTATTAACGTGCCCCGAGAACTGTATAGTATTGATGTTGCTGCCACTTTTGGAGTTCCATTAACTACTGTGGGTGACTTGCAAAAGTTAATTAATGATATTGATGCTGGTAAACATGATGAGTTATTATCTGAGTTGACTAATGAAGATCGTATGGAAACCTTGGAAGCATTAGGTTCTATATGTAATTCAATTAAGGTTGATCGTAATAATGCTGATGTTATCCCTTGTAAGGTTTCGTATGCTGATGATTCAATTAATCTTAATGTTGATGAATCCACAATACCTAGTGACCCTATCGTTCAGTCTGTGGACATCAATAAGTCAACATCCTATGCTGGAGTTGCGGGTGGAAGTGCAAAGGATCAACCAAATGTTAATTCCAACTTTCGTACCTTGGTGGCTGATCCCGTATTTGATGGTGTTAACATCTCTATTCCTCGTAAAGTTGTTGAAAAGGTTAGTACTCGCTTTGAACACACTCTATATGGCTACTTTATTGGAAAGAGAATGGCGTTTCCGGTTGTTGAATATTATGCTAGGAACAACTGGGCGAAACATGGGCTGAAAAGGATTATGATGAATTCCAAAGGCTTCTTTTTCTTTAAATTTGATTCCCGGGCTGGTTTAGAGGCTGTTCTGGAGGGTGGTCCTTGGTTGATTCGTAAATCTCCGATCATTCTCAAGAAATGGTCGATGGATACTAGATTGCTCAAAGAAGAATTGACTCGTATTCCGATATGGGTTAAATTGCATGATGTTCCTATTCAAGTTTTTGAAGAGGATGGTATTAGTCTAATTGCTACGTTCATTGGTAAACCTGTTATGCTTGATTCATACACAAGCTCCATGTGTAATGATTCGTGGGGTAGGAGTAGTTTTGCTCGGTGCTTAATTGAGGTAAATTCAGAGGCTGATCTCGTGGATGTTGTTACTATTGGTATTCCATCTCTTTCTGAGGATGATTTTACCAAAGAAACCATCCGTGTTGAGTATGAATGGAGGCCGCCCAGATGTGATACATGTAAGATTTTTGGTCATGTTCATGACTATTGCCCTAAAAAAGTGGTGAGTCCTCCTATTGTTGCTACTTCTAATGTTGTTACCCCTAATGCTGAGAAGACTAATGATGGTTTCCAAACGGTGGGTAAAAAGAAGAAGAGGAAAGGTAAGTCCAAGTCTACTAATGGCGGTCAGTTTACTGGTCCTTCGGTTAAACATAATGTTAGATATGAGCCTAAAGCGACTACAAGTGCACCAATGAAGGGAACTACTTATGTGGGTTATACATCTCAATCGACACCTATGTTGAAGACGACTGGTAATTCATCTAAGAAAGATAATATCTCCATGCCTAATTCTTTTTCTGCCTTAAATGAAGAAGAAGAAGAAGATGATGAAGAAGAAGTGGAAAATGTGTATGATGAATCGGCTAACTTAATTCAAAACACAAAAGCTGGTGGAAGTTCATCTTTTACGGCTGCTGCTGGTTAACTTGTTTAGTTGTGTTATGTGTTCTAGTTGCAATTAGTTGTTTCTAGAGTTGTAAGAGTTTATGGCATGTCATAAGCTTTAGTTTTAGGTGTTTATCAAGTTGTTTAGCTTGAGGTTAATGTGGTACTTCAGCCACATTCCATTTGTTCTTAACTATTTTCGGTTTTAATATACTTTACCGGGGTAACCCTTTACCCAAAAAAAAATTCCAAGCAAAATTCACATTGGTGAACACACAAAAAATGCCACAAGAAACGTGTGATCTATTATTATATTGAATCATGTAAAAAGGGTAAAGTAATCATGATTTTATAAAATAGTAAAACATGTTTCTTGGTCTTCAAGTTACATGTGAAAAATATTGCACTTCGTCCTTATGTGTCACGAATTAAGTATATTATTATTATCATCTATCGTATTTCTTGTTTTTCGGTGTTTTATTCTTTTCAAATACTATACATTTTTTTTCTTACTCTCTTTGTTTGTTGTTTAATTCTGCAAAATCAAATAGGTCAAATAAATACACAAGTAAACGAAGGAGCTTTCTCATGTTGGGACTCATCTTTAGTCTAAATGAGAAAGAACGTCGTTCGCGCGTTGCGGCGAAGCTAATTTTATTTGCTTTTTAAGATAATTTATAGTTGAAGCATCGTACATTGATAAATAAATGTGTATTCAATTCGTGCTTTCATTAATTCTTTTAAATAAACTTGAGGGTATTTTTTTCAATTATCATGTAGGTTAAGGGTGTGTTTTGAAAGTTTTTTTGTCTTTTTTTTTCCTAAAAACATATACTAAAATTCAACATTTTTTTTAAAATCGTTCGCACGTCTGAAGCATATCAATATTTTGCTCGTTTTGTTCGTAATCCAGAGGCCTTTATGTCGGTATATTTTTTATTAAAAAATCGATACATATTTGTTAGATATTTGATAAATAAAGTTTGTTATATAAAATAGTCGTATATAGTAAACTTTAACATTTTTTTATAAAATGGTACGCACGTGTGAAGTTTATCGTTTTGTTTGTAATACTAATGCCTTTATGTCAGTATATTTTTCATCTAAAAAATCGCTACGGATTTATTAGATATTTGATAAATAAAGTTTGTTATAAAAAAATTGTAAATGGTAAAAACTTGAGGGCTTTTGTGTAATTTTCTTCTTAACAAAATTCTTTTGGGCTAGGACTTACTGGGTGATCTGTTTTTAGGATAACTAAGTTTTGGGCCTATTTTGTCGTTTAATGTGATGCATTTTAGTATATAGGGTAATGTACACAGTCTAATCAATGTATCTTTGTAACTGTTGAGGTAAATTTACGTGGGCTACTTGGGCTTGGTAAAAGTGATCTCAGCGGTGATGAATATTGAGATCAGCTTGGTTCCTCCGGAGCTTAGTCCTTCGTCTCCTAGCTGAAAATAAAAAAGAACACCTTTAGTTCGCCCTGAGGTGTTAATCCAGGACCAACTCCGGCGTGAGAGTAAGTACGGTGATATGAGATAAATGCGGAGAATATAAAGTATGGTCCAGAGTAGGTGTTGTGTGTATCGTCTTGGGGCAATGAGCTCTCCCTTTATACTATTTGGGATTCGCTACAAGACATAGCCGTGGGGCTCTCTCTTGGTACAACTTGTCGGCTACGTGTCATTCCAAGGACAATGGTCCTTCACTAGGACTGTACATTTGTCGTATTGTCCTTAGGTACCGATGCACTAGGACATAGCTAATAACTCCGAACCTGATATGTCATTCGACACACCAGCTTCTCCAGAGTTTTGGTGGTGACTCTGGACCTGACTTGTCCTTCGACAAGTCGGCATCTCCGGAGTGTTTGTTTAGTTTAGCCCGTGTTAGTTTGGCAGGAGCATCTAAGCTACCTATTTCGTCCGGATGTTCCGAGGGAGAGTATACCTCATCATGTCCCCTCAGTCTAGTACGAATGTCACTAAGGCTTTCGTGCTAGACTCATTAAATTGTGATCAAGAGTTAGAAACCTCCTTTTGCTTTTTTGAATACGTGGATCGTCCCTCTCCACTAGATAAGTGATGACGCGTCATCATCATGGCAATCCTTCCTCTGAGCTATTTGTTAGGCCTACGTCATGCTTGCGGAATCCATAGATCGATCCAAGCTTTAAAATACAATATATTTTAAAAATCTTGAGTGACCTTGGCTTCTGATACCAATTGTGGAAACTAGAAGGGGGGTTGAATAGTTTACCGGTTCATTTTATGTTTTAAAAGGTTGCTTTTAAAATACTTAGATTCGAGTTGTATGTTCAACCAATCAACAATATGAATCAATAATGTAAATAACTAAACACATACTAAATAACAATGACAATAATATAAAGTGATAAGGAAAGGAACAATCAAACCAAAACGCCAAGATTTATAGTGGTTTGGCTACGAAGCTCCTCTTCGCCTTACTCCACTCCCCGAGTATCCTACTCGAGATTTCACTATGTCAACAAGCTCCCTTTAGGTGGAGAAAACCGTTTACACGTCGCTTACGTTGTTTTCCGACACTAAGCTAAATGTCGAGTCCTAATCTTAGCTAGAACCAATCTACCACTTCACAAGCACTACACAATCACAAGATCTATACAATCGGATTTACACACAATCCGAATCATACAACTACACAAGATAACTGCAATAGAGATTTGATACTTAGAAGAAGAGAGGAAAGATCACTAAATAACAATTCGTTTCTTGACGAATACAAATGTTCTTCTCTAGCACTTGATAGAAGAATGAGAGGAGAGATGAGAAAGAAGAGATTGGATCACTTGAAACAAGATCAAACAATGTTAGTGATCAAGAGATTTAGTGAGAGAAAGAAGGTTTTTAGAGAGAGAAGGTTATCTGAAAAATTCGTGCAAAGAGGTATGTTTTTCTGCTAGAAATAGTGCAGTATTTATAGACAGAATTTCTAACGGCTAGTTGGTGGTGGTCCCACTATAAGGGGGTCGCCACTAGAGTACGCTCATGTTTTTGTCTTTTTGTGGGGAAGGTTGTATCTGGTATGAAAGCTTTTATTTTGGGAGGAAAACCAGATTCAAATTTTATTATTTAAATAAAACATTTTCTTTTATTAAAAAGTATTTTGTATAATTATTTGTTTTGTAAAAATACTTTTGTGAAAATGTAATGGTTAAGAAAAAATATTTTCTTGATCACTAATCATGCTTAATGATTTGTTTGTACATACCTTAAGTGATTAATCTTAGAAATGGAATTTTACGATTAATAATTTGTAAAGGTTTATTTTTATCGTAAATGTTTTAACATTTTGTTATTATCAAAACGTTGAGAGGTCGAAAAATATAAATAACATTTTTAGACGTTATTTGTATTAACGATCTCCCCCTTTTTGATGATGAAAAAATATAAACTCATTTTGTATAAAATTAAAGGTTTCAAATTATTAGTGAGTTTCATTCCATTTCTCTCCCTTTTTGTCGAATTAAAAAAGGATGATCGTCGAATTGTTGTAGAAAGAAAGAAGTCGACGATATCAAGAATCCCCCTTGATGTAGGCTCCCCCTCGTTTGGGGCACCAAGGGATCGATCTTACGAAAATTGTTCGCTACAAAACAAAGTTAGAGGTACAAGTGCAAGACAATATATCTAGGTGATGGCAATATCATGACAAATGTCTCAAGGATAATCACACTTATAAGTAATTCATAAAGTGATTTCATTTATCATTCCAATAAGCTCATACAATCATCATAGATGGCAAGCTTATGATAATACAAGAAAAGATAAGCATGCATAACATAAATATTAAATTAAGTTTAGACTAGTTGATTCTTGATTCATAGGAGATGCCATAATCAAAAGATGGATGGTCGATTATTTAAGTAAATTAATCATATGAGAATGATTAATTAAAGAGGGAAAAGGATGAGGTTGGTGAAACATGGTTTGGAGGAGTGCGAGTTTGAGGTATGAGACGGGTGAGAAGAAATTAAATGAAGTTGATTTCATTTCTCAAAGAGTGGAAATGATTTCTAGTGTACCTACAAAAGTGACAAAAATCGGAGTGGAATTCAACTTGAGGAATGGTAGGAGGACGGATCAAGGGTGATGGTGGTGAAGGTGGTGTATGAGAATAGGCATTGGATGGGTTAGTTTGTGAATCAAGAATGGTGGAGATGTTGTGGAGTTGGTTAATCATTTGATGTCTTAGTGGATTATAAGATGGTGGTGAAGGAGATTGAAGATGTACTCTTGGAGGAAATGGAGGTGAGTCATTTTGGGAAGGAGGTGATGATTTTAGAGTGGATGTCTTGCGCTTCCATACTTGTCTTACGACATTCTTGGTTTTCTAGAGAAGTTTGGATGGTGGTTTGAGCAAGACATTGATGGTGAGAATGAAGATGATAATGAGAATAAGTTGGTGATGGTGAATGAAGAAGGATAGATGAGTTACATAATGGAGATAAGGTTAGAGAATGGCAAAGCATGGTTTGAGTGATAAAAGGTGCAAGAAGTGGTTTGGCTAAACAGGGAAATGCCAGCATAAGACTATGTATAGGAAGGTCAAAGATACAAAAAAAGAGGTAAACTCAAAAATTTCGTTCCCTCCTGTTGGCAGTCCCATATTGTTGGGCGGTCCCATATATATTGGGGGTTGCTTGTTCTTTATGGGGGCCGTTTTCTGGAGAGGGCGAGATTTTCCAGTTTTTCCCTTTCTTATATCCAGTGATTTCAGCATCTTCCAAATTCAAGAATCAACTAATTTAAGCAAGAATATAGGGTCCTAAATTAAGATGCAAATCATTTAGCATACAATAATTTTATACGTATGTCATAATCTCCTAGAATTAGTTCACATAGAAAGTTGATAGGATGATAAAATTAAAAAGATCATCCAAGTCACATGAAATCGTCTTTTACCATTCCTAGTCCTAATGAGTAGATTAAAAAATCAAAGTATAATGTACTAGATAATATAGATAAGAATAAAAATCTCTAATAGTTTTGCAAACGTGTTCACTTCCGTTTTCCACTCATCATGTCCTTGAGAGCTTTTCCAATTGACCTTAACCCTTTCCGGTGATCATCTCGATGTTGAGTTTGAAGGTTTATAGTTTTGGAAAGGTAGGTGTTCAAGTGTTGACTTTCATGAGGTGGGTTTTGAAGGACTCTAGAGACAACATTGGACGAAGAAGAGACGTTTTAAGAAGGAGAAGAGTTGGAACGAAACGATTCTTCATCATTTTTATCAACAATGTCATCTAACGGATGAAATGAGGATGGATGATTTAGAGTGGTGGAAGAGGAGCTAGCATTTGAATCATGAGGTCTTTTCTTGCCATGATCCGATCGCGTCTTTCGCTTATATGAGGAGCGATGGGATGCATGACTCGATCATATGAGAGGTAGTGATCAATTGCTAACTCAGGAAAGATGGACACAACATGTTTGAACAATCTAGTCAAAAGCATTCCATAAGGCAAGAGTTCCTTAGGTTTGTTTCGAGTCTTTTCCATTCGGTTGAGAATGAAAAATGCTAGATTGTATGGAGTGGAGGTTTCGATGCAATAAAGCATATGACAATGACACGCGGAGACATGATCCCGATGACCTCCTAAACAAATGGCGTTTTCACGAATGATATCAACCTATGGTTTCATATGAGGTTGAATTCCGCGGGTTAAAATCTTATTTTTATCTACGATAATGGGTTTCTTGTTTTTGGTACGAGTAACTTAACATTGTTGAGGAATTTGAATAAGAGACTTGATGACATTTGGAGAGAGAGGAGTTTTTTTTATAACGACCTTTACTTGGAGCACTTATTGACAAGTAGTCGAGTAACCACATGTCTGTGTATCACACTTGACCTTTGAAAGGGATTTTCAAGATTTGATCAAATTCCTCGAGAGTGAGAGACGAAATGAACCTCAAAGTTATAGTCAAACGTGAGTTGACTATAAAACTCGAGAACAAAACGAGGAACAATTTGTTCGTTTATGCTCAACAAACAATCAAAACCAATTAATCCAAACTTAGCACGGATATGACTCATGTTTTCAAAAGTTTGACTTACAACCCTACCCTCATGAAAGTATCGTTTTTCAAGATTTGCAATGGTGTTTTGTAATGGTTGATTAAATTTATTTGATATGAGTGGAATGTAGTTTTGGGTATTTTGGTGATCTAGTGGTCACCTAAAACAAAAATAACCAAAGTCATATTTTATAACTATGAACATGTATTATTAATTTGAACATGTATCTAGTGTGTGCCTAAATGCGACAAATGTGGAGTAACGATTAACTCGGCCTAGAAATAAACACCTAAGAGTTAACCCAAGCGCTCCTTAATTTGATTTTGCTCATCCAAACATGTCGAAAAATACATATGAATTATGTATCTCGAATTTTGTTTATGATATCATTATGCATGTATTCAAAATCATTTTTAGAGTGTATTAACAATGCATAAAAACAATTTTATAGTGATCCTAACGTGAGTGATTTTGAAAATAAAATTGGGGTTTGGTTGTGAAAACAATTTTTGACACACACTTTAATCATGCAAATCCTATGTCTATGGGAAGCATATTAGTTATACATTGTGTTATTGTAGTCCTAATTGTACATAAACACAAGAAAAATAAAAAACCCCAATTTTGAATTTTTGTTCAACATGAACCCTAGACACAAATTGGAATGAAAATAGATGAAATGACTTACAATTAATGATCTTTATTGTTGATCCCAAACCTTGATTGATTCCTTAGCTTGTCTAAGGTTAAATTACCTTGGATAAATCCAAAATAACTTGTTGTAGAAACTTTGTATGTATACTAAAGTGTATGCGGAATCTACACCTTAATATCTAGAAGTATTATGAATAAAACAGTAATTGTGAATGAACAAAGTTATACCCAAACGCTCCAATATTATTAAGATCAATAATACGAGTACTCTTGACTAGTACTAGGGTTTACAACCTTGAAGCTTTTAATCGACTTAACAACTATGAAAACTTATATCTCAACTAATGCCCTAGAGCCTCCTTTTATAGACTAAGGAGTCCTTTACAAGATAACTACAAATCTTCTAATCTTCTATAAGATATCAACATATCTTCTAACTATATAGGATATACATTGAATCAGTCCATACATATCACAAAACACGCTTTTATCTCTTCAACAGTTGTAATCTTCATGCAGCAGTACAAAGTCCTCCAGCAGTATTAGTTTAGTACTGGCAGTACTAACTTTCTTCTGGCAGTACTAACCAGTTAGTACTGTTAGCTATATCTTGAGCAGTATTAAGTATTGGCTTGGCAGGACTAAGTGTGTAGACATTTAATTCCCAATAATCCTCCCCTAAACTTGTGATTTACCTCCAAATCATCAAGTTTCTTGAATTAAACCTTTCTGAGAGGATTCTTCCAAACATTCTTCTACTTTTGAAGTTGTGATCTTATAAACCTGAGAAGTTCATATGCCATTTCACTTTCATGATCAACCTCTAGTCTTCTACTTAACATTCTTGAAAGCATTTCTTGAGTAAGAGGATATTTCTTCTCTATCGTCATGTGAATAGCAACTCCAGTATTCATCAGCAATATATGAATTCCACATGAGTCAAATAATCTCCAGCTTATCAAGTTGTAGTCCTGTTGATTCTTCCATATTTCATCTTTTGCATTAGACTCAAATAAGATCTTCAGATCTCCCTAAAGTAACAAGTCTTATCCTTCTGGAATTGTTGTATCATACCTTTCTTGTACAAGTCTATGTAGATCCATCACATTTTGCCTATCAAAGTCATCAAGCATTTCACTGAATATTTTGTAATTTTTTGAACTTTCATCTGCTCTGATGATTTGATAGTACATCATATTCTCTGTCAGAACACGCGTCTTCTAGTCAAATATTGGGTATTTAGTGGCCAAAGATTCAACATCAATAGCAACATCATCCCTTGGAGCTACATCCATACTAGCTCTAAGCTCTTCCTTCTCAGTATCATCCTCCTTCTTTTGCCTTTTAGTACTTTCCTCACTCTGCTTTTCACCTGCTCTACTTTTCTTATTCTTTTGACCGAAGCCTTGTAGTCATTTGTTCATATGCTTCAATCATGGCTTGAATGTCATCTAGCTCTTTATTAATAGCTGTTTGACTAGCTTCCTCTTGAACAACTCTTTCTTTCTGAACTCTTTCTAATTCAGCTAACTCTTCTTGATGTAGTATTTATGCCAACTCTGCATCAGCTTGAACCTGATACATACTTTTGTAACACCCCCAAAATGGGTCGCAGCGGAATATGGGTTGGCGAGTGTTACTTCATAGATCAACAGCACGAGATATGAGAACGACCTCTATATGAGTCGTTTAAAATTGATACATTGGATTAAATAGACTTGTTTGTTACAATAGCTGAAGCTTAAATAGTTCATCCATGAAAAGTAAAGATTTTAAGACATAACAAATATTCCCAAAATGTAATGCATCCAAATCTTTATAGTAATGACTCCAAAATGGTGACCACCAATGTACCCTTGTTTCTCGTACCTTATTGACCTGAGAAAAACATGCTTTAAAACGTCAACATAAAGTTGTGAATTCGCAGGTTTGTAAAATGTATAAAGTAGGACCAAAAGATTCTAAAGTAAGAATGTTAACCATACAATATCTTAAAAGTAATTACGAAGTGACACTAAGCTCATGACACCAAAGCTCGACATATATGATATGATTTAAAGCACTAAATGTGCCATGTAGATGTTCAACCCCGCAACATTCAATTGTTCCGACATGTATACTTCGTTGTTTCAGTACTATCGAACAATGTTGAGCGTCTACTCACCGAACGGGGATGTCAATCCCAAAATAGATTATTTCATAACCATTCACGCTCGCTAACTAAGCAATTGACAGTTTATGGATGGTGGGCAAATAGTGGTTTAGGCTACTTAGGCCAACTCGTAATATGTTTAAAAGAGTTACTTGCGTCCAAATGTAAAAAACAATGCATGTTTATCACCCCAAAGTTGCTAAACAATATAGGTGTATAAAAGCGGGGCTATGTACTCACCGTAAGTGATGATTGATTATCTAAATAAGTAAGTGATCGCTCGGCAATTTGAATGCAATAGTGTAATTATAGCCGTATGGTATAATGTATTTCATATAATTAAAACATCACATGTGTATAGCTACACACCACTAATGTTTTTATTAAATTTTAAATGTTTACACTAAATATTACCGTACTTCGTTAAATTAAAGTGTATATACTTATACTCGTAAAGAAAATATTATTTTTATTTACTAACGCATCATTTGTAAAAATGTATGGTCTAATAATGATATGTCATTATTAATTTAATTGTTTTATAAAAGATTGTATAAAAATAAAAGTAATGCGCGCGAGTTTTAAAACTTCATATCTTTATCGTTTCGACTCCGTTTTTATAGTTTCTTATGTCCACGTCTTCGTATTAAAATAATTTATTTAAGCATCATGTTTATAAAGTTTAAACCCCTGATGAACAGTAGCTTTTACTGTTCATCACAGTTTATATAAACTATTTTTATAAAATTAATTATATGTAACTTGTTTAAATCATAACTCGTTCGTTATAGTTTTTCTCGAGATCCTTATGTCCTTGGATTAATATTAAGAAAATTTATTAAAATATTTTATTTATAATTTAAACCAATGATGAAACAGTATTATTTAATGTTCATAACAGTTTTATAAAAAATTGTTTTATTGAATTAGTTCTATATAACTTGTAAAACCTACGTATCTTGTTCGATTTTAATTCGTTTTTCGAGTTCTATATGTCAGTGGGTTCGTAATAAGGAATTTTATCAAATATTCATTTATGGAATTTTTTACCTCGATGAAACAGTAACTGTACTGTTATCACAGTTTATAAAAATTGTTTTTGTAAAAGTTTTATTTATACTATATAACTTGTAAATTCTATGAACTTGTTCGTTATAATTCGTTTTTCGAGTTCCTTAACATGCTCCGATCCTTGTAAAATGCACTTTTTTATAAATATAAACATAGGGTTTATGGTTCGAATTCCAGATAGTATGTATAAAGATTTAATTAGGGTTTTTAATTAAACAAGTTAGTTTGTTTTATTTTTTCTTAAAGGACCTTTGACACACAAATTTCACCAGTGTTGTTACCGTATTTATTTAAATGTATTAGTCCTTTAAATGTATGTCCTTGGGTCATATGAAATCATCAAATACTTTATATAACTTAAAAATGAATCTAGGTGGTGATTAACTTATACAACAAGTATGTATACAATAGAAAATAAATGAATGAATATTGAAAACTTTAAATAGACCTTATAGAAGTCAAGTAGGATGATGATCACAAGATGTAAACCCCAATCAAGCCTTTAAAACCAAAACCCTAATCAAGAAAACCCTAATTATGGGGGGGGCTTCTGATAATTCCTTGTTAAACCCGAATCCAAGCTTCCCAACACCTTGAGTAGTCTTAGGTAACCTTAGAATGAACACTTGAATGCTTGTATTGCCTTGGTTGCAAAATTAAAATGAAACCCTAAAACTTATATGTATGCCGTGGGTTTTGAGGCTCAAAGGAGAGAGTTCTTGGTTTGATTTTTCTTGTATGAAAGTGTAAGAGGATTATGGACCTAGGGCTTTCTTTATATAGCATAGAGAAAACCATAAACTACCTAAGTGAAACCATGGAAGTGTAAATGGTTTAAAGGACATGTTGTAAGAGCTCTCCTCCTCCCTAGGAGGAGGCCATAGTTTAAGGAGGGGGGGGGTACAAGGATTAGACAATTACTAGAAGCATGAGCTTAAGGTACATTATGTAAGGTTTACAAGTTGTAGGAAAGACTTAATAGGGATTAAATGATTTATTTCATGTGTAAAAGCCTCATATCCGGTTTTAGAGAGATATAAGTGAGAAAAATAAATAAATTTTGAGTATTGGGTATAAATGTGGGTATTTGTTTGAGTGTAGATGGGTAAAGGTGCTTCCGGGTACGACCGAATGTAATTTATTGCGAAACGTAAGCGTTTTACGTAACCAACAAAAATAAATTATGAAAAGTTATAAATTATACTCCTAATAATCATATAACACTTGCTTGATGTAAACTTTAATTTGTTTGATGTCCGTTTACATTGAACGTTGATTTTTAGTTTACGCGATTTAACTATAAGTTAATAATTAAAAGCGAACGCGTAAAACTCTAAAAATAAATAACAGAATTTATTAAAGTTGTAAATAACCTGAAAATGAGAAATGTTACAACTTTGATCTATTCTTTTGATTTTCACTGGTTCATCTGGTTCTATCATCTTTTTCTTTTCCCTTGTCTTTGTAAGATGAGTGTGATTGTGTTGTTGGTTCTGGAACTGTTCTTCTTGGCTCTTCCTCTGGATCATGAATAACCACTAATGTTGTTCTTGTTCTGGTTCTCCTTATAGCAACTAATGATTCAGCAATGGTCATCATTTCATCCTCAAACACATCAGCAGTACTTGAAGATGGACCAGCAGTACTAACTTCAGGAATTGCACTAGCAGTACTAACTGGTACGTTATCAGTACTAATTTCTTTTTTACCCTTTTCACCACTACCAAGATCTTCCACTAGTTCAGTAGGCTCTTTTTGATCTAAAAGTATCTCAGTATCAGCACTAGTCCTCTCCTGAATCTCAGCATCTTCTTGAATCCATGAAGTTCCTTCATCTTGTACCAATGAAATAGAGGGATTTTTTATCAATCTCAGCAATTTTCCTCCCCTGTTTGGAAGGATCCTCTAAATCTTTTTCAGTATCAGATATAACCACTCTTGCCCTTCTTCTAGGTTGGCTTGACTTGACTTTGTGTTCCAACTTCTTCACTCTCATGATGAGCTTAGTGTAAGCAGCACCATAGTGTAGTTTTGTCTGCTTTAAGTCAGATTGCAAATCCTCCACTTTCTTGGACAATGTGGTACAAAGAACCGTCAATTCATTAAGTGTCAAACTGCCTTCATCACTTCCAAGTGATTGAACCCTTGGGTGAGATGAATCATGGGGCATGGTAGCAGGCTCTTCTGCATCATGTGTTGTTTGCATAGATGGTGGTGTAGTTGGTGGTTGAGAGGTGGATGGAGCACGAGTAGGTGTGGGATAGGACTCAACTGGGACTGTTGATCCTTCACCTTGCTGAATTGAACCTTAAACAAGCATGCTTGGAAATAGTGGAATGACCACCCCTGTATAACCCTTGGAAACCCTTCTCATGTTGCTGAATAGTTTTTGTGTGAGGGAAGGAGCAACATAAGTTCTTTTGTAAGGGAGAAGATTGTTGATAATCAGCCCCTTCCCCACCCCCGAACCCATGCCCTCAAACACCAATTAAAATGGCAAGATGGGTTTCAATGCTTTGTAATATTAATTGGAAGGAAACTGAATACAAGTTACAACCTGCTACACACTATTCTATTTATACTAAAACTAAACACATAAACGTGCACCACTACTATTCCTACCAAACAGGAACCAACTAACTAAAAGACTATTACTTGGTCTTCCATAATACTCGGTCATACATGGACTATATCAACTCTTTTATTCAACATAACTGGGCTCCACATACTGACCCGTACCCGCTGATCCGTGACCCATCAAGATTAAACCCAACATTCACCCCCGTAATCTTGATGCCTTTCATGGTCTTGGTTTCTGCGATCATAATCACGAACAAGGTCTTGGTCACATTACTTGCTCGGTCTCTTCGTACTTTGCTTCTCCACATACATACAAAGGAATAATCCTTGCTACTTGCTTTCTTGTGATCACCACACGTGATCAACTTTGTTCGGTCTTTCTGTGAATCTTTGGTCATTTGATTCAACAGTTCGGTCTTCAGCTTTTAAAGCTTCGGTCTAGATAACCCGCCGGTCAAGATTGTCTCCTTCAGTCTCGGTCTAATCTTTCTCAGATGAGCCTTCGGTCTATGGTAACCTGTGTTGGTCTAGGATTAGCCGCCGGTCTTTTGCGGCTCCTCGGTCTTCTCGGTCTCACGTTGGAACTCACTTTCTTGCCACGGTCATTCTTTATTCTCTTGCTGCTTGCTTGCTATCTAGCACGTACTCTTTAAAGTTTCAAAAACTTTGTTCTTGCTCTTACTTTCGAGTTCCAAAACAGTATTAATTTCTTGCTAAAATACCGGTGTTGATCTTGTTCTTGCTTCTTGCTTATCGATTCTTGCTTATCGATTGTTTCTTGCTTACTAACTTACTGTGATTTCTTGTTGCTAACATGCGATAACATGTTGCTTTCTTTCTTGCTGCTCGTCACTTGTTTTCTTTCTTTCTTTCTCGTTCTTGCTACTTTCCACCTTGCTATCTTTCTGTTTCTTTTTTCTCGTCACCCGCTATGATCAACACTTGATGCTTGCTTTCGTCTTTCGATGCGTGAACTTAGAGTCAGCTAACATGGTTCTAGCAGCCTCAATTAGTGTCCTATTCCTCCTCTCAGCCACACCATTTTGTTAAGGAGTCCTGGCTACACTTTATTCCCTCTAATACCTTTTTCTCTACAAAAATCATCCATAACTTTATTCTTAAATTATGTTCCATTATCACTCTTGATTATTTTTACTTTCTTATCTACTAGGTTTTCTATTTCTTTGATAAAGTTCTTAAGAATCTCACTGGTTTCATCCTTAGTTGTTAACAAGAAAACCCAAGTAAACCTGCTATAATCATCAGTGACTACTAAGCAATACTTCTTATGCATTAAACTACTTACAAAGGTTAGACCAAACAAATGTATATGAAGCATAAACAAAGGCTTAGTAATTGGATTCAGAACCTTGGACTTACAAGAAGCTCTGTGTTGCTTTCCTTTAAGACAAGCAACACAGGTTTGGTCATTTTCAAAACGTTTTTGTAGGCAAACCCCTACTAAGATTACCTTAACAAGCATATTTATATACCTTAAAATTAATATGACCAAAGCCTCCTATGGCCAGAGCATTGATCATCTAATGTAGCCTTTGCAACAAGACAAGTTAAAACTTCTCTTTAGGAACAATGTTCTTCATATCAAAACTGTACATGTTTGTGCCTTTCTAAGGAATTTTAAGAATATCTGACTTTCAACACGGCAACTAAAATTAAGGAATAAGACAAGACATTCAGGTGTCAGTTAAAAAGGAATAGGTTCTTTTTTGTCAACACAAAAAGGTTGAAATTTAACTCATTGACAAAGTATACATCTTTAAAATCAAGGCTATCAATTTTAAGTGTTCCTTTACTAGAAATTCTACCACCATGTGCTCCTCCCCCAAATATAACATAACCTCCATCAAATTCCTTTAAATCTAAGAGATAAGCTATGTTCCCAGTCATGTGCCTTGAGCATCCATTGTCAATAAATCATGTATCATCTTATTGTGGCTTCCCCTGCACATAAAAATAAAGAAATTATTTTCCTTTGGGGACCCAAGCCACTACTAACTTGTATCTGCCTCGTGCATCAATGTAGTTGTGTCTTTTAAAAACAAGTGATGCACCATTAGGTCTGGTAGGTCTCCAAACCCAACATGTTAAGGTCTTAACAGCATTTACCCTTTTTGCCCTAACAGCATTAACTGATGATGTACATGACCTAGCAGTATTAACTGCTCTAGGCCTTTTAGTATGATAGTGTCTCATGGCAGTATTAAGCTTTTGATTAACATATCTGCTAGTTAATGTTGTTTTCTTATAAAAGGGCCTCTGGTAAGTTGATTATGCTTGTTTAGAAAAATGTGACATTGATTTAGCACTATGAACTGCTGGTTTGGGGTGAGCAGTATTAACAGGCCTAACAGTATTAAGTGGTGTGAGGCCAGTTTTCAGCAAAACTGCTCTTGGAGTCATATTCCTATGTACTAGGGTGTGTGGTTTTGGCATAATAGTTATAATCCACCCTATTGTAATTACTCCTAGATACCATCCTTTCCCTTTTGATGGTAAATTATAGTTAATCTGCACATGTCAAAAACTTCCTACAAATAAATCAAGCATTGTATACATCAAAAAATGAACACTTCCTAGTTGATTGGACTTCTATCCTCCAATTTCTTTGATTCCCCCTAGGAGTTTGTGATCTATACATCTTAGCATACCTAACTGACTTTTTAACTGGGTTTTCTTGATTTTTAGGTTTGACAAACTCTACCTTTTTATCAATAGAAAAACAGTTTCTTTATCAACATTAAGTGAAGACTCAACAAAGCTACTTGAGTCTTTTGATACTTGTTCTTTTACCAAAGAGTCATCAAAATTTTCCTTAAAATCATCTGATTTTTTTATCACAAACAACATTAGACTTTTGATTACTATCCTCAGAACCATAAGCTTTGAATTCAGGCTCTTTGAATTCATCAAGACAAGAATAAGACAGATCAAACTTTTTAGGTCTATTATAGATTAAAGGATGGGGTGGAGGAACATCATTATACCCCAAACCCTTTTTACTTTTGTCAGTTATCTGACTCCCTAACAACTTGTCTAGGTATTTTGAGGCTTTATCAAATTTCTCAATTTTAAATTCAATGCCCTCTTTTTCTTGCTTAACTTTTTCAAACTTACTTTTAAGTACATTTATTTCATAATCTTTGCAAGCTACTTCCCTTTTAAGAATTGCAACTTCTTTACTAAAAAGAACCTCATTCTTTCTATAAGTGATAAGTTTTTCTTCTACAATTGCTAAACCTATTTTATAAGTAGCTGCTGTAAATTCAGTTTGATTAAGCTTAACAATCAAATGCCATTAAGAGTTTCATAGTTTTTCAAACAAGCTTTAGAGCAAGTTTTATCATTGTATACCTCAGAGTCTAAAAATGCCATTAGAGCCATGTTTGTCTGAACCTGTTCTTTTACCATGTCACTCCAGTTAAAACCTACACCATCTATAGCCAACATTGCCTTTGAAGATGTGTCTTCATTGTTTCCTTGCTTCCTAGTGTTGTCTTGATTTCTAAACTGACCCTCTTTGTTCCTTGGTGCTCTACATTCTCTAGCAAAGTGTCCCATTTTGTGACAGTTGAAACACTCTACCTTGGATTTATCATACCCAGCAATATCATTAGCATTAATAAAAATTTTCTTGCCTTTACTCTGATAGTACCTCTTTGCCTTCATACTTAGCAGAGAGAGCTGCCACTTCAAATCCATTGCTTTCAGATCATCTTCATGAATTTGCTCTAAGTCCTGCTGTAGGAGATTAGAACCATTGGGATTCTCAACCATGAAAGCATACACAACATTATCACTGAAATTAGGGCTAACAGTACTAACTTCATATGCAGGTTTAGCAGTATTAACATCATTAGTACTGCTAGTGCTTGGAGCAGTCATAAAGGCCAAGTTTTGAGCACCACTACTTGCACCAACAGATTTCTTTACACTTTGTTCAACAATTTTGAAGTTGTTGTACAAATCATCGATGCTCATTGTTTCAATTTCAGCCTTATTCATCCAGACTACAACATGAGTATTCCACTCAGGAGGCAAGCTTCTTAGAAATTTTGAATTTAAGTCTTCTTGAGTGATGACCACACCCAAAATTGCAAGCCTACTAACAATCTTCTGGAGCCTGTTAAAGATAGAGTCAAGAGACTCTGTGCTTGATGCACTAAAATTTTCATATTGTTGCTTCAAAAGTGTCTTCTGTGTTTTCTTAGTGGCTTCATTACCTCCAAATCGTGTTTCGATAGCAGCAAACATTGTTTTAGCATCATTGTACTGACTGAAAGTAAGTTGATGTTCATTGGGAAGAGCCATGAGTAGCAAGCTTCTAGCCTTCACATCATTCTTCTTGTTGGTCTTTTCTTCAGCAGTTACAGGTACTGACATCTTTGTAACAGAAGTACCATTCTCTTGTGCTGTTTGTGGTACAGATACCCATGAGTTACCATTCTCTATGACCTCCCATAGAGCATAGTCTTGTACCTGGAAGTACTGCTTGATTCTTATCACCCACATCTCATACTCACCTAGTTTGAGTATGGGTAGCTTAGCAGTAGTATTACTCTGTGCAGATTCAAATTCCATAACTTCTAGATCAAAGTTTCTCAAAGCAAAAGCTCTGATACCACTTGTTGATCCCAAACCTTGATCGATTCCTTAGCTTGTCTAAGGTTAAATTACCTTGGATAAATCCAAAATAACTTGTTGTAGAAACTTTGTATGTATACTAAAGTGTATGCGGAATCTACACCTTAATATCTAGAAGTATTATGAATAAAACAGTAATTGTGAATGAACAAAGTTATACCCAAACGCTCCAATATTATTAAGATCAATAATACGAGTACTCTTGACTAATACTAGGGTTTACAACCTTGAAGCTTTTAATCAACTTAACAACTATGAAAACTTATATCTCAACTAATGCCCTAGAGCCTCCTTTTATAGACTAAGGAGTCCTTTACAAGATAACTACAAATCTTCTAAACTTCTATAAGATATCAACATATCTTCTAACTATATAGGATATACATTGAATCAGTCCATACATATCACAAAATACGCTTTTATCTCTTTAACAATTGTAATCTTCATGCAGCAGTACAAAGTCCTCCAGCGGTATTAAGTTTAGTACTGGCAGTACTAACTTTCTTCTGGCAATACTAACCAGTTAGTACTGTTAGCTATATCTTGAGCAGTATTAAGTATTGGCTTGGCAGGACTAAGTGTGTAGACATTTAATTCCCAACATTTATGTTGTTAGGAATGATTATTAGTGTTGATTTGATCTTCAATTAATGTTTATATGGTTGATTTTAAGTTTTGGTGGTTTTGGTTTCGTGTTCGTCGCACCGGCAGGAACAGGGGGTGTTTGGTTTTGAGTTTTGAAAATTTTTGACAATGTGCAGATAATAAGTGTCTGTTGGTGGCGGTCCCATATCGATCAGGGGGGGCCCAAATAAGCTTTGGGGCCGCCTGCGATATGGGGGCTGCCCTCAGCACGAGTTTTTGGCCTGAATTTTGACAATAACTTTACACAAAGGAGTGATGTTTTAATTTGCATTTCGCAAATAAAAAATGCTCAAAGTACTTCGGATGAAGTATTTAAGTTGTCATGACACATAATGGAACACGGATTAGAATCGAGACTAGAAGAAGGAGAAGAGGACTAACACGATTTATGAAATGTGTTCTATCATTCCTAAACCAAGATGAAGATAACTAAACGAATCATGTTTAAGGGGGTTTTATAAGGATGTCGGCGATATTGTCAATGGACGGCACTTTTTCGATTGAGATATGTCCTTTCTGGACATTATCACGAAGAAAACGGTGATGTATTTTGATGTGTTTAGTACGAGAGTGTTGCACCGGGTTTTTGCTAAGGTCAATTGCGCCTTTGTTGTCGCACATGATCGGAACATCATCAAGTCGTACGCCGTAGTCGATAAGAGCTTGTTTCATCCATAGTGCTTGTTGACATGCCTTTCTGGCACTTACGTATTCGGCTTCGGTAGTGGATATAGCAAGAGTGGTTTGTTTCTTTCGAGAACCAAGATGTCAAACAACATCTCATGTTGGGAATTATACTTTGAGTTGATATGACAAAAGATATAAAAGATGAAGGACCTACAAGACTAAATATCAAAAGAAC